>JAGXEW010000499.1:0-98302 GCA_030684275.1 Acipenser oxyrinchus oxyrinchus
CAGATGGGCAGCCCTAGAGAGTTAGATACGACTTTCAATGATATGTGCTGGAGTCAGGTAGTGGAAGCTGAAATACTCACATCATGTAGCTCTTAATATAAAAGGTGCCTTATGCACAGTTTAGCAGGAAAACCTCAGCTTCACTTTCCTCTCATCCTAACTGCAGAAAATTGCATCTATAACAATACAGCCTACACGTGATCTATTATCTTATATAAGACCCTCCTTATTGAGAATTCCAGTAACAGAGATGTGCACTGATGAAGCCAAAATGATTGTATAGTTTATTTGTTTCTCATAATTTTATCCCAGAAAGAGATTTCATCAGGCCAGGCACTGTAATTATAGTTAAGACTTATTTGTGGTAAATACGCTATATATAAAAAAGCAGGTCAATTAAATATGACAGATTAAAAAAAAAAAAAAAAAAGTGAAACGGCAATTTGAAACTTTCTAAAACAATTATCTCCAAAATAGGTTTCCAGACCCATTAAGAGTTTGCACTTCAAAAACACAAAGTGATAATCTCATATAATAATATACATTCTGCAAGACCATGTCAGACTCATCAAATCAATGCATCTCGTTCATATAAACAAGCACAATAAATGATGTGGATAAAGGGACATGGAAGCTTGCGTACAATTTGTGTGTGACAGAAAATGTAAACAGCACAACAGAACTTCCCAAAAGGAGGAAAGAAAAACATATCAGTTATTATCAAACACTGTTTCTCACACTTTGCAAAATAGTACCAGGATTACAGATGACTAAGGTTTAAAATGGTACCTTTTACAGCATGAATATTATTGAAAACGGCCCATGTTACCAGTATATCAGTGTCACAAAGCTACATTTGTGCCTAGCATGTGATAACAAACTGTATTATGTTGCTGATAAAAGTGGCACGTGTCTCTTGATGCAAACAGAAATGTTATAGTCCTCATCATAAATTCATACCTTGAAATCTTCACTGCACAATAAACTGGTCGCCTCGGCGTCTAATTTAAATGATCTGCAAAGGTCAAATCTGCATGCAGAGCAAAGCGTGCAGCAGAAAGCAAATAGGATGAAGAATCTTGCCTTTTTTATTTTTTTGCTAACAGCATACATAAATTATTGACATCCCTGTCAAATACATAATTGAGAAGTATTGTTCAATTGATCCACCTTTAAACAAATACATTGATCTTATAATTTAATACATTAAGAAGATTTGGCCACTGGCAATTTTCATGTTGTTTACCTCTCTTGGCGTAGCAGAGAGGAATAGCTTGTGAAATGCAAAACCATGGATCCTTGACCACGCTGGAGTCGGCACATAAAGAGATACATGTAAAGCAGAGGCTTACTGGCCATCTGTTAAGGGGTTTGTAGAAATGATTAGATAAGATATTGCTACGAGGGAAGATATTTTTACGAGGGTGAATTCTCCATAGGGATAATACATTAAAATAACTTTCACAGTGCAGGTTTTAAACTATGTGGCCAGGGGCCAGCGGAAACCACTGTCAATTTAGGTGACACCTCTGGTCAGTGAAAACTTCAAAACACGAAGATACGGGTAAGTCTTGCATTTATACATTTGTATAACCAGTACAACCAATCACTGGAAAGGGTGGAGAGGGTTACACTTCCATTATAATCATGCATCATCAATGCCCCATTTTATCTGAAAACTGTCCAAGCACCTCTTTTTACAAATATCTTAGTTTCCCAAACTATGACAATATGGAACAATTAATGCAGGTACAATAACACACTAATAATATGGTACCAATGCACTACAATGGATTCTCAAATCTGCTGGTGGCTTATACAATTGTAGATGCCATCCACTATGGGGCAGTCAAACCGCACATGCTGAGGGAACCTGTTACTGGGGTGGAGGGAGGGAGGATGAAAGGAGTTGAAATTGAGGACGAGGATCTGTACTTTCTGATCTGATACCTTGTTTCATACCTTTAAATTGGATACTTTATTTTAAATGTACACATACAGACCCCAGTGGATCTGTTTTTTTTTCAGCTTCAGCTGTTTTATTGGTGTATCGTCTCTACATTAAAGATCACCAGCCACTCTCTGCAGTATCTCTGCTGTCGGCACCTAGTCTGTGCTGCACTTATTTCCCAGTCCTTTGATGTAATCTCTCACAAAGAATGGGACATCAAGTATGACAGCTTATCACCCGTGATACTGTAACACCACTGCACTCTGGATTTCACACTGCAGCACCCAAAAGAAATGGAGCCCTGCGGTTTCTCATCCACAAAGGCAATAGCAATGCCTGTGCACAGTGAAGCTTCTTGAAGTGTCTTCTTTCCTTGCAATGTGAGATTTGCTTTTGTGAAGCATTGTGGGCGGAGGTCGGGGGAGGGGTGACAGTATCCAGCTCTTGGTTTGTGTCTCAATGAGGTCTTTCCTCATTCTTGAAAGAAATATGAAATTCCCCGTAGTAAGACATGCCCTGACATGATCCAATTTGTAAACAAACCTGTGATGTGCAATGTGGGTGAGAGACTTTTATTAACCCTATGTATAGCTTACACCCTGGGCAGCTTGGGATACCTCTTGCAATGTTTCCCCTAGCAAACTTATATTATACTAAGAAGACTACTATAATTCAAGCATTCTGTGCATTTCATATAAAACACTGTAAATAGCAGCCGGGGAATTTGCAATAGAGTGCATGTTATTTTCTGCAAATTACAGTACCCAGAAATGTACGGTAATATGACGTTTAGGACAAGACATGGTGATAGATTACAAAGACTAATTGGTGAAATTGCTTCTGGAGTAACCATCCAATTGATGAATGACCATTGCAAAACTGCTGCGATCGTGGGCCCTATTACAAAGCTTTGCCTCAGGCAATGTTTACCGTTTCCTACTGGAAACCTAGTAGGTACCTATATATATATATATATATATATATATATATATATATATATATATATATATATATATATATATATAGTAGTGAGAATGTTATAAAAGGTCAGGATTTTGTACATTTCTATCTGAGCATTTATGAACACTAGCTATTAATGGTTCGTGGAGACTGCAATGTCAACACAAAACGAAAGTGACACCATGAGTTGAAGAAGTTCTTTTTTTTTGACTGCTCACAACCTTTACAGATTTGGCAGACGGGTAAATCTTGTTAACACCATAACATGCCGGGACAATTTTACCTTTACTTGCTATGAAGCGCAGGACAGCAAAGGTTATTGCTGTATAAGTAGCCTTTTTACTTCACTCCATTGGGTGTTTTTTTTAAATGTCATTCTGTTTTTAGATATAAGCATTTTCAGACTTTGACACATGAAACAGTACCCATACTCCAGCAGTTCTTAGGTACAAAAATCACAATATAGCAACTTGGAACATGCATAATGAAGCGACTTGAGTATATCCCCATCGCTCACTCATTTTTAAATCCATTTGTTTTAGAAATGTTAAAACAGTTTGTGTGAACTCTGTGGATTTCAAGAAGTTGCCTGCCGTAACTTTGAAAATAATAAAAAAAAACATATCTGCATTATAAAATAGATACAAAGATAGGAAACTTAATAAGGTAGAATTATACACACAGTAACTGAAGGGGTATAATAATTAAACTGTATTTAAGGGATAGTGGCATTACTGTAGTGTGTTATGAGGTAATAATGGAACTCCCAAGTCAACACGCCACAGCAAGACCATTATCACTATTATACAACAAGTTTAAATTGCTTATTTATTTACCTTTCTATGTCTGTGTAGCAGGACAGCATCAGAAATGAGACTCAGAGGCTGGAAGCTGCATTTAGGGTTGCCACCTGACCCCATAATTCCGGAACACTGCGAGACAGAACCTTGCCCCGTCCCAGTGTTCCGAATTATGGGGCCAGGTGGCAACCCTAGCTGCAGTGAAAGCGCTGTTGCCCACATTTATTAATAAACACAAATAAAGTAGAACAAATAAACATGGCACAGGGGCCAAAATTAAAAGCTAAACAAAACACAATACTCACTTTCCTTTGACCAGGCTGAACAGTGTCTTCACTGGACTTTCATCCCCAAATTCCTTCACCAAACAAAGGGTTTGTCTTTACATACATGTGCTCATTCCCCAATTACCTAATTAGGGAATGGCCACATTCCATCTATGCTTGTTGGCAAGGATGGATTTAACCCCATCCCTACCAAACTTACATTCACAAATAACACTGCAGGCTTCTGCCCTGGCACAGTCTGAAATAATCATTGGAGTCCAGTAAAAAAGTTTTTGAGCGGAAATCTCAAGCATTCATAGTAACAAGTGGCATTAATCAGTGTCATCTCATCCGGGCTGCATTTAGCATTCCCTTATTGAGTAATACAGATGCAACACATCATAGTCATTAATTTCATCAGATCATTTCCAAGACTGGAAAAGTAAGTGGGAGCTTTTACACTCAAAAATATTACTCCCTCTGCCAGACACTTGCATGCATGTGTTATCACAACCATACACAGGAAACTGCTGGTACTGCTATATTAAAACGTGTCTTGGTCAGGAAAGGTTTCCATGGCACTGGAGCTACTATGATCACAGAGCAGAGGATATAAGCTTTCAATGCATCAACCAACGTCATGTTCTGTCTCAGGATTCATTAAATATGTAGGTGTGTTTAATGTTTTCCATGTAGTACCCACACATGTTGGATGAGGACCAATACAATGGGGTCCTTTTCACTGTTTTACTTGACATGTTCTAATAGTCTAAGCAGATAATGGCATTAGCACCATTTTCCTTTTGTAGTCTTAACAGTTTGGAAATTCCCACAATGACTGCTACTTACAGACCGGTACATGTTTGTAGAAAAGACACATACATCTTCTTTTGACACATTTGGTTTTAAAATGGCTTTACGGTGAGGGTGAGAGTGACACAGACCACCCCCCAGAGAATACAGGGACTCATAGAGGATGGAAAGGATGCTGACATTCAATGGTTGATGTATGAGAACTGTGAGCACAGCTGCAGGGACATACTGTCTGCTGGAGGTGTTTAAAAAGAAAAGACGGCTACAACGTCTATGCATCAGCCTCCTTTCATCTTGAAAGACTTCAATAAAACAAAAGTTCTCCTTGGAGCATGACTGTCACCTGGGTATTGTTCTTTCAAGATAAATCAGCCTCTCTCCTAAATCCTTTTATGTGAACTATCCATTGTCTCTTGACAACCAATAACAGATTACTTCCATCACAAACCAGATAGTGTGAAGTGGGGGAAATGGGTGTCATCTATGCTGTTGTGGTTCTGTACACTGGGATACTGTATGGCAGATAACATAGGCAGTGACTTGGGCAAACTAAAGGCCAAAGTTACCCATTTTAAAGTAAAGAGAGGATAGTAATTTCTAGAGAATTTAAGCAGGGAATTGGGGGGGGGATCTGCTATAACATTGTCAAAAGGATGGCCCCATACAATCAGTGCTTAAACTAACATTAGAGGGTAATATTGTAGCAATCACTATTTGAAAACAGCAATCATTAATAACATACTATTCATGAAGTTATAAATCATTTGTGGGTGATAATTGAGTTTAATTAGAGCTAACTGATCTGTGACAGAGAAAATGGAACAGTTATATATTTAATCCTTAATAACATAATGGCATTCTGTAATAATTGTGACAGAAAAAAGCCACCTTTATATATACTACCCCAATGATCTGTAGTATATGTAACTGAAAAGGCATAACGAATACATAATTACTGAACCATTTTATCCATTTCTTCTTTACCTGTTAAATTGCAATATAACCCAAATCCAGATCAGCTTCAGGTTAAGAGATCTGTGCTATCTCTGAAAGTGGTAGTGGACACAGAACTTTGTGCTGAATCTCAAGAATTGGAAAATCACCTCTGGAATCACCTGCAATACAGAAAGGGGAGCTGGATTATTTTGTCAGTGCTTTAACAAAATGACAAGGACTATTTCCTGTAGCCCTGATAGGTCTGACTATCTTGGTATGCTGGGCAGCACAAAAAAGATGATTCCAATCAAGGTACACACAGTGATAACCCGAAGGAAAGGAGTTCTGTGCTATAGCAGATAAATCACCCTTCTCACGGAGTCTACATACGTTTTTATTTTTATGACTTGGGGACAGAAGTGATTCATATCTCTGTGACAGAGTCCCATTGTACACAAGCAGCATATTGAAATAACTTCAACCTCTGGAGAGCCAGGGAAGCAATAACAAAACTGATCTGAGGTTATTACTGTTTAACAGATGACTGCATTATTATACTTTTAGTGTCATTTCCATTGCTTAACATTTACTATGCACACATTTACCCATGAACGCCACACATGACATGGTGATAGTTTAAGGCTGTGTTGATAAATAAGGTTGCTGCCATGTTTGCCTACTTACAAAAATAGGGATACTGATTCCAAAAAAGGGGCTCATTTCCAAAAAGGGGTATCAAATAAAAAAGGGTTACTTTCCAAAAAGGGGCTATCGCTTCCAGAAATGGGGCTAATTTCCAAAAGGGGCTATCGCTTCCAGAAATGGGGCTAATTTCCAAAAAGGGGCTATCGCTTCCAGAAATGGGGCTAATTTCCAAAAAGGGGCTATCGCTTCCAGAAATGGGGCTAATTTCCAAAAAGGGGCTATCGATTCCATTTGCTTATAAATAGTTTCCTATATAATAATACACTTGTTTTGTTAACATGGAGGCTGTGTGGTCCAGTGGTTAAAGAAAAGGGGCTTGTAACCAGGAGGTCCCCGGTTCAAATCCCACCTCATCCACTGACTCATTGTGTGACCCTGAGCAAGTCACTTAACCTCCTTGTGCTCCGTCTTCGGGTGAGACGTAATTGTAAGTGACTCTGCAGCTGATGCATAGTTCCCACACCCTAGTCTCTGTAAGTTGCCTTGGATAGAGGTGTCTGCTAAATAAACTAATAATAATACTAAGCTGCGTGTTATATTTAATAAGCTAAAAAGTGCCCTTAAAATAAAGTGACAGTTTTAAAAATATAACTATAACAGCCGTGACAGCTCTATATACTGTATAACTTTAACCTTGATCCATCAATTCCATCTTTAATCCTCTTTGTGTGGATTGCAGACAGACCAGTGTAACAACAGTATTTAAGGAACATAGTAAAGAAGGGAGAATTTATTTGACACAGCTCTTGTGACAATATGTTTCTGGGTAGCTAAAATGAAAAGATGAAATTAATTTCCTCACTAAAAATGGGGATTTTAATCACAGTCATTTATTCCAGTTAAGAGACCAGTACGGTATATTTGTAATACATGTTTTAAATCAGATTTACTGTTTTGGATAATGACAGCTGTAACTATTGGCTACATAATTTTATACTGGAATAAATTAAAACACAGAAGGAAAATTGTCTTGATAAAGAGATGGTTCTTATGGAGATAAATGTTGAAATTGATATTAAACTGATGAAGGCACTAGCCATCATGTTGTCTACTTAAGTTGTCAGCAATACAGTGTTCTGTAGCGCTATTCTATATAGGTAATTGTATATCCTAGTTTCTCAACAAATGTAATAACTTTAAATATATTTCACTGTGGATTTGAAGACATTTTAATGACTAATAGTTTCTTTATTCCAAGCTGTTTTAACACTTCTCTCTGTTACAAGTCACAAGCTCTGTCTATTCCAATCCTAAATCTTTAATGAGTCCAAGATGATTATAACATTCATTATTTTATAATTTTATGCATACATTAAATACTAAATATGAAGTTATATATATATATATATATATATATATATATATATATATATATATATATATAATGCAATCATGCCTATAGTTCATTTCCTAAATTTAGAAACTGTACATCTTAAGTTTAATTTTTTTTAAAAAAATATAATATTAATGTATGAAGGATTACAGAAAAGCAAAATGTCCAATATATATATATATTTGAAAAATTATGAACATTTCAAAAAGTATTTCTGTATAGCATACAGTGCCACCTAATGTCCAAGTGTTATAATTGCAATTAGCATCCTACAACTTTGACTGGTCAGTGTGGTGTGCATTTTCATTTTAATTGAGTATAATTGAGTATCACTTAATGAAAGTCATTATAAATGGTCTAAATTTCAATGGCAATGCAATCACATAGAGCAAACCCAGGGTTTACATGAATGCGGCTACTTATAAATGAAAACTTCTGGTTTGAGGTGAAAACAAATAGGCATGTGAAATTACATTCCATCCTGTGTATGAAAGTGCAAGTGTCTGGCAGAGGGAGTAATATTTTTGAGTGTAAAAGCTCCCACTTACTTTTCCAGTCTTGGAAATGATCTGATGAAATAAATGACTATGATGTGTTGCATCTGTATTACTCAATAACAGAATGCTAAACGCAGCCCGGATGAGATGACACTAATTAATGTCACTTGTTACTATGAAAGCTTGAGATTTACGCTCAAAAACTTTTCAAACTTTTCATTTCAGTGAAAGATTTGTAAACTTTTTTAAATATAGCTGCTGAAAAATCCATCTGAAAAGAGTTCAAATAAAACATAAAGTAATGAATGCCGAACTGGTTATTCTCCATTTCCAGTACAGCATTGAAGAAGAACCTGGCTCTATTCATGCATAATTTATTTTTTCATCTAGTTGTGCACTTGTTGCAGATATAGATACTCAGAATGGCACCCTCTGTCAGAGCCATGCTTTATTCTTTCCTTGGAGATGAAAAGTCATCCCAGGCAATCTTCTATAACACATCCAGCTCTTTTATAACTCTTCTCCAGAGGAAAATGACAATCGCATGAAGCCTAAGGGTTTACCATGAAAACAAAACTAGAGTATAGAGTTATTTAAAGAGTGATTTAAAAAGTAATGTATAGACCACTTAACCCAGGTCTCCAAGTGGCTCACCCGGTATAGCAGGACAGTATGGTGTGCAGGATAAGTCATTTAGCCAGGGGGACGGGTGCTGTCAAAGTTGCTGGTCTTTGCTGAGGATTATAAAATGAGGTGCATTGGCTCTGATGCTCCTGCAGGTTACAGAGGGAACATCCATGGGCTGGTAGCTTGTTGACATTGGTTGTTTTAAAGAGGCAGTTGGCTTGGTCATGGGATGGAAGGATGCCCTCTGACCTTCAGTCCTCCAGAGCTGTTCTGGGGATTTCTGCAGTGAGGGAACATAATTAGACATTCTAAAGTAGAGAGGGAAAAAAAAGACTGTGATCTGGTTTCGCAGGTTACCACTTAATTGTATTTTTTTAAACTTTGTACCATGATGATTATACTCTTATGTACTATACAATGTTATTTGTTTATTTAGCAGACGCCTTTATCCAAGGCGACTTACAGAGACTAGGGTTTGTGAACTATGCATCAGCTGCAGAGTCACTTACAATTATGTCTCACCTGAAAGACGGAGCACAAGGAGGTTAAGTGACTTGCTCAGGGTCACACAATTAGTCAGTGGCTGAGGTAGGATTTGAACCGGGGACCTCCTGATTACATGCCCTTTTCTTTAACCACTGGACCACACAGCCTCCTATACCTTGTATCATTTGTCTAAAGTAAAACCTGTATTAACCTTCACCTGAACTAAACCACCACTTATTTTTATGAGCCAATGATCCCCACATTTGGTTTTTCAATGTAAATTCGTGTCACCTTCAATAAACAGCTATATTTGTTCCGTCCCTTTGGTAACAGGCTATGTACTTAATAGTATTATTGTAGCATCTATATTTTAAATCTAGTAAAGATAATTAGAATGTAAATTATACTGGTGCTGGATAGACCCTGGGCTGGCAAAACATTTGCATATATCTGAGATTGATCTGCCTCCAATAGTTCCAAATTATGTTCTTGCAGCGTGCTTGCAGCTGTCTGTGTACCAGAGTTCAAATGCTGTAAAATATATAGTACAGATAGGATTTTCTTTCACAAATTTATGGTCTTACCTGAAGATGAAATAGAGAATATTTATGCAAATATAATGTGCAATGCTTAGCAAATGCTGTCTTGCTATGCACCATGCAACAAACAATGCAAACCCATACACTGCAGTTCCTTCTGCTCCACTAGAGGGAGCAGTGAGCTCACCTGCACACAAAAATATTTGAAAACCAATTAAATAGACTCTGAAGTGAATACTGTATTTTCAGTATCTTAAAGCACTTTTATTTGAGTATCATTTACGGTTTCATCTAACCTTGAGAACAGTATGAACATATTTATTTTTTTTATAAAGTTGATTATCCAACCCTTTTACATTAACAAGTGGAATTTAAGGTATTTATTCAAATCCCTTTAAAAGTCCACTAATTGATACAAAAACTGTGAGAAGCTCTTTCTCAGCTGCTGGGTTTTGACAGGATTCGGAGTGCCACTGCCTCACATCATTAGGAAATTCCCCAATCTACCTGCTAATGTGCTTCATTATCATTACATTCTGCATTTCCATTCATTTAAATGGGAATTACCAGGGGAGATTCAAGAGATTTCAACTGGAAAGCAGGATGCAGGTGGTAAGCAATCTGCTGTGGACCAATGGGTCCAGGCCTCTGGGATTTACACCATTAGGTTTACTGTGACATCACTGTCTTTTTGTAATCTTGTATATATAGAGGTTGGACAAAAAAAAAAAAAACAGAACTCCCGCCATAACACTGCCATGACAACGAGCACAGGGTGTCTGGTCATTCGTTATGACAACGAGCACAGGGTGTCTGGTCATTCGTTATGACAACGAGCACAGGGTGTCTGGTCATTCGTTATGACAACGAGCACAGGGTGTCTGGTCATTCGTTATGACAACGAGCACAGGGTGTCTGCTCATTCGTTATGACAACGAGCACAGTGTGTCTGCTCATTCGTTATGACAACGAGCACAGGGTGTCTGCTCATTCGTTATGACAACGAGCACAGGGTGTCTGCTCATTCGTTACGACAACGAGCACAGGGTGTCTGCTCATTCGTTACGACAACGAGCATATGGTGTCTGCTCATTCGTTATGACAACGAGCACAGGTTGTCTGCTCATTCGTTATGACAACAAGCACAGGGTGTCTGCTCATTCGTTATGACAACGAGCACCGGTTCAGAGAGGAGACTGGAGACCTAAATGACCCACAGCAGCTATCCTAATACTAGATGTTGTACTGGCCAGCAATGTGTATCTATGATCAACGTAAATAGAAAATATTGCATTTGAGAAGTGGATGTTTAGAATGTTTGTTCTTTACCCTTGCACTCAATTCACAGCAAGTTTCTTCATAAAATCCAAAAGCCGGTGCGTTGACTTCACAATAATAAACTATATCTCCCTCACACTGGATGTCCGCACTCATCAAAGAAGCAAGTTCAAATAATTATTATTTCATATTATTTTATTTTCATGTTATGATGTTTGCAAAGACTCCAAAAGGACAAGTGTCACTCAGATAACCCAATATGAGCCATTTAGTATTTTATGGGATAGCATATAGCTGGTTAGCTCAATGGAGATCTGGTGGTCCAAGCATATGGAAATCAAATTATTATTATTTTTTTTTTTTTAACTAAAGTCAGATAGAGGACACTCAATTTGCTCGCTGTCTTTGTAAAGGTTAGTGAAATTATGATTTTGATTCTGATCATTATTTATTAATGTGCTGACCAGCCTCTGATTTCACCGTCATCCGAATTGATTTACATACTAATTAACGTAAGTCCCAGCCTAAGCACTTCTTACAGTGCTTAGGCTGACCTATTTTTGGTCCGATTTCACTGGCACCCGTTATGACCTACCCCTTTAAATGTAAAGCTATATGACATTCATGAAACTTTTCCTTTCAAGGCCTACAGTGTGTGACTCATTTTAATGCCCTGAAATGCATCGTAACTCAGCATCTAATAATCACTGTGCTATTGCTGTCACATCACCTACAACACAGGCATTTGCTCCAGGCTGGTTTAATCCCTGCTACTCTCCATTCTCCCCGATGATTTTTAACTACAGCCTCTTGGAAGGGAGGCATGATAATGATTTTTTTTTTTTGCATGGATTTTGGCGCTGGTAAAGGCACTGGATTATGGGTATAGAAATGGAATGTATGGATTTATCCATAGGGCTGGTACAGAGGCATTGCAAGCTTACCCATTCTGCTGAGAGAATGGTTCTGTCTCCATATTCACTCAACATTGACCTCTCTCACATACTGTCTTTCACCTGCAGCCAACAAAGTAAAAATATATACCATTCAGACTTCTATTTTATAAACACTTCTGTGTTTGTGTGTCAACTGGTGTCCTGTTGTTATAGAAAATGACACCCATTGTTACAAAGTAACAGATGTTACCAAGTTACTCCCCCCCGGAGGTGAGCCCCAGCCTGTGGAGTCTCCACCTGGACTTGTGGGGCCAAGTGGAAGCATGATGCCCAGACGATTTCCCCCTAACCCTGCAGGAATGGAAAATTATCCATATTGGGTGCCGAGCCAAGATCCGAAAGTCAGCACGAACAGAACTCAAAGCATGCTTGCATGACTCACCCTGCACTACAGTCCATGTGAGCCACTTGTCACCGCTGGCTGTGTCTTATTTTGTATACAAGGGATGAAACCCAAGGCTGATTAACCATAAGTGTTATACACTGGGTGCGTGTTCTATACTGAGAATTATAGATTTGACAAGCACTGTTTTTTGAAGGACGATGGTCACAAGGACAAATGAAAGTACCAGTTAATAAATAGTTGAGCAGGCACGGTTACCTGGTGCTCTGGCAAAATTCCAAAACAAGTCAAAAGTCCTCCAACCTTCATAGATAGAACATAAGAACATAAGAAAACATACAAATGAGAGGAGGCCGTTCAGTCCGTCTAAGCTCGCCCGGTTCCTTGTACCTGATTGGCATATTGGGTCCAAGTGATTGTGCCTCAACAAGGCAGTGCTGAGGTAGGCCATTCCTGCAAATGAAATGCTGTCGCTCATTGATGTTGCACCAAAGCAAACAAACAAATAAATAATATAACTGGAATATGGTAGCAGTCAAATGCAGTTACCAGTTGGCTAATGACTAATGAATACAGCCCAATGTGTTGTATTCAATATTTAGCAGTGAATTGGGATATTGTTGTTAAATGAAGCTGTCAGGCAGCAAACAGAGAGGACCAATTCAACATTAATCCATCTGGTCAAGGCAACAGTGTGCTGAAAGCCAGGTCAAAGATCCCAAGGACAGTAGGTACTCCACTGATCATAGCGAGGGCTTTGTGTCAATCAAAAGATATCTGCAGACAAACACAATGCAAATGGATTTAATCACAGGCCGACATGGAGCACCATACAAGCTGTTGTGTTCTTGCATTGGAAGATGCAAAGGGAATTGAAAATGCATTTTCCTGTGAAAGAGGCTTAGCTGCACAGCCACCCACAACTGGCCAGACACTTGACGAGGCACCAGTTAGACAGATTGAACTCTTGTCTCCAGGGTTCAGTAACTTAATATATCAAAATCTTTGTAGAAATACGACCATTACTTTAAACAAAACAGGACATGAATGTTGTTTGATTCCGAGGTGACTACAGAAACGAATACCATACATTTGAGGATACTGCCGTCAGGATTGGAGGTTTGTCATTAGCTTTCAACCACATTTCGGACAAAAAGAAAGATTGGATTGAAAGATTGAGGGCAAATACTTAAAACAGGTAGAGATACACAGATTATATGGCATTTATGACCTAGCTTGTGTGATACTGAAGTAAAACTAATTAAACTAATTAGTGTACCTCCATGATTGATAAACCAACCAATAGAGACCTGCAATGGTTGGCCAACACAACTGCTGTATTATAATTGAACTGCTAAACCATCTACTGCATGAGCTTCCCATGGTATCACATCATTCGCTTTATTCTTGCAACAGTATCTACTGGTCTGTACATAATGCAAAACATGTTCAAAGTGCAATTATACAATCTTGTGAGATTCCCTATGGTCATGTTTGACCACGTCTGAAACAGCGTATTGAATCATCAGAAGAGATTGTCAATATATACACTTCATCTAACACAAACATCAAATATTTATTGTTCATTATTTTTCGGGTTTAAGTCAACACACAGTGCAGAGGCATCGTGTTAAAACAAAGATGCATATGCCACCCTTTGTTATTGTAAACTACTGGAGTTATTTCGGTAATGGAATAAATATTTATTATGCAAATTCAAACTAAATGAATTAATTTACATTGAGGACCTGTCTGTTATTTAAATAAAGGGGCTATTTTATTAGAGGCCATTGGGCAATACAAGACTACACTTTTAAGTCACTTGGTACAGAATACTGTACCAAGATGGAAAACAAGACTTCATGCTTTGGTTGCCTGACTGGATTGATAACAACTCTTAAACCAGGTCCACAGTCAATTTAGCAGGACAATTTGTTACCAGCAAATGGCTTATACAGGTGTGTCTGTAATTTACTCTTGTAGAAAACATTCTTAAAACTGTTCTTGAAGTTTTGTGAATAGGGCCTCATAATACAGTCATTTTATAGTATAGTAATTCTAAGCACATGCATTTTGTGAATACATGGTTACAAAAAAAGTTGTAGAGTCAGATGTTAAAGCCTGCGCTGTGCAATGCAATATGGGATGAACAATATTCTTACTGAAAAGTCTGGTTTTAAAGGTAATAGGTTAAGAGTTAATATATTCATATTCAATTTTAAAATATTCCAAATATATATATTTTATTAATTAGCTGTGTGTTTGCTTTTGAGAGTTCATAACCTACAGGTCCACCCACAAGAATATTAAGAATATGTGCATATGCATGCATGATAACTTCATTAAAATATTAATAAAACATGGGTAACATTTTTCAAACATTTTGAAAAACAGTTTCTAACGACTATCAATGTTATTGTAGGACTAAAACTAATGACTGCTTTATAAATGTGTTACTTAAAAAGCAAACACATTGCCTATATATTAATCTCAGAGTATCAACCTAATTATATTTTAAACTAGCATTGCTTTAGTAAACAACTTCAACTTCATCTGACTGGACAACGATTTTGACAAGGCTTTCAAAAATACCAAGCCAGATGTAAAATTAAAGCAGACACTTTAGATTTTTTGTAACATATTCATTTTGACATAGCTGTTGTGAAGATAAACACAAAGAGAAATACATTCATTGTGAATTAGTTGCTTGGAAAACTGATAAGCTTTCTGTGAACGTATTATGACAGCAAACCCTCTCGTAAGCTTACTCTACATGTGCTCTCGGGGCTTTAAAATTATTTTAACAGATGTTTAAATTTGCAACACATTCAATTGAAATTTCAGCAAAATTCACAATAAGTTAAGCTGACACTGAAGTGAGTTCTGACAATTTAGTGATAAGACAAACCATGGTCATACAAGACTGGTTCATGAAGAAACCATAGTCTGTGTCCATGTCATAAATCTTTCTTAGGCCCAAAGAATACCACAGTACACAATTTAAGATATATCTATTTTTTAGAACTAAACTCCATTACTTTTTAAAGCTGTCTCGTTATGAAACCAGCTAGAAACAGGCAAGTAGGGGAATGCCTTCAAATGGCGGTGAGGTTTAAAGAAATCTGATTCTAAATATACAGTCTTTAACCTCCTGACTTTTGAAAGTTATAACCATCAAAGAGAACTGCTTGATTCAAAAACTAATAGAGTCTCAGTTAGCCTTTTTAACATTGTCAATACTGGGGACACATTTAAATGTCAGGTAAATTCTCATACATTGATTTATCGCCGGAGGCATGTGTTTGACTGTAGGAATGTGTGCTCAATCTCTTCTCCACTGTATATTAACTTTAACTCAGTCAGGTGCAAAATCCTCCCACTGTCTTCAACAGGTTGTAGGAAGAACTATACAAATACATTAGGAATAAATAAAAACACTTTTCATGAGCTACTTTAGAGGACCCTTTTAAAAAGCTTTTGATTCAGCCACAGCACGTTCACATTGCTTTTACATTAAATTCAATTCAACGAAAGCTTGAGTTGCTGTCTAAAAGGCATTAAAGGGGTGTTACACTGTAACAATAATGGAATACAGTGATGGCTAATGCCACTGTGGAGGCTCTTATTGTGACTATAATGCATACCAATAAAAAAAAATATATTGATTGGTTTACTTTTCCCTTTATTTTGCATTTTCTAGCTTCCAGATTTTGTATTTTTCCCACCTATACATATACTACCAAAATGGTGACAGTTTTTAAAATAATGATGATAAACCATTTTAAACATGAGATGGAATTGGTTAAAAATAAAGCATGCATTAAATATTATTAAAAAAACAGAGAGCATGCAAGAACTGTAAGGCACAACGTAAATGTAATCCCTTCCACTTTCAAATAATTGTCACTCATAGGTTTGTCATAAATGTATCATGAAGTGCATTTTGCAGTATCAGCTATCTTTCAATTGTGTATTGGGTAAATAACTTAAAAATAGCAGCCAGGCCCAGAATGTCAAATGAATGAGTAAACCAAAGGAAACTGAGTCAGCCTTTTGGAGCAAAGGAAACCAGGCTATGAATCACATCCTGCATTCAGGAAGTAGTTAAGTAACTGCAATACTGGACTGAAATAAAAACCTTGCAGACAAAATCCAAGCCAATTTCTCAATCACTGTTTAATCGCTAATTTAAAAGGCTGCCAATGTAATGTGTGCAATGCATGTAGGAGGCTGAGTGTGCGCATTGTCACTTCTGTGGTGCTTTATTAGAAAACAGCACAAACATGCCCAACAAAGGACCTGTCGTTATGCACAGTTCTTGGACAGAGTGCTTCAGCACCATGGACAGTGACCAGAGAGGCGAGATCCCTTTAAAGGAACCACTAGTCCAGCAGCTCAGTTAGGTCATGTTTTGCCATCTCAATGACAGGCTTGAGCTCCTGTCCCAATGCAATGCAATTGCTTTGCTAACTTATATGGCATTACTTGGTGTGCTCCAAAATCCGTGCATCATGTGCATTATTAAAGAAAAGGACATCAGACCACTTCTCTTGATGTCAAACAAAACGTGTTCACAATAACAAGCACTGTACTGCAAAATAATTCTCTGATCAATTAAATTACTCTTTCCTCTTTTAATTAAAGCCAGTTATTCCACTTAACCAAAAGGGATCACCTGCCAGTGCTAGATAACATTCTGTGGCTAACTAAGTACAAATGTACTGTATATACAGTACTTGTGAGTCACCCCACTAAAACATGAAAACAATCATAAAAGAAAGACCAAAAAATCCCAAGAGAGGCATTAAAGCTGCTTTACTGCAAACACACCCCTCTGGATTCTGTCCTGTCTCTAAAACATTAGAATCTGAAAGATCAGGAAGATTTGCTGTACCTTCCAACAGTCCTGAGGAGAGGTTTGATCTGTCTGAAGGCAGGACAAGCTAAAGAAGAAACTAATTCCTGTACAGATTCCTCCTGCAGTATACGCTGGCAATGCAATGTTTAAGAAAACTTGGTATGGTTATCTTAACTGCTGTGATGACTGAAACAGAAAATTATGTTCAAAGTGATAAGGTCTGAACAACAAAAGATATTTAAGATCAATGCTATATATCAGAACAGTACCAAGAAACCGCCAGTGCTTAAATAATACACAATTGTGTATGTAAATATGTGGGTTTTCTTGGTCAAGGCTGCATCTTTCCTTATAATGACCCTTTGTAAAAATGGGATAATTGCATGTTTGTGTTTCTGTAGCTGTCTCCCCATACTGAGAAGCACAGTTGCTTGTTGCCAGGCTGCTAACCAAATGATATTTGACAATGATGCAGAGCTGCACTGGAGAGAAGGGACAGAATTGATCTTCTGACCACCTCATTGGCCAACCTGCAGACTGGTAGATGATGAGATTACAGCATTGTGGCAGACTGAAGGATGGACACAGTCTGGTGACTTCTTCAGTGGGTGCTTTGCCACTTGCAGAGCGCCATCTGAGATCACAGGCAATCCATGGGTAAGGTAATTAGATAATCAGCCCACTCCATCAAAAAAAAAAAAACCCAGAAAACTCCAATTAATTACTGCAGGAATAAAATGACTTGCAAACATCTACTGCAGTTGCTTTGTAACTGCAAAACCTATCTGGGTAAATAACGTGACAATAAATTGAGTTAAGAGTAATTAATATGAAGTGTTTGTATTTTGTATACAACTCAGTGAAGACCACATCCCAAGTGTATGAGAGTGGGGGACTGTACGTTGCTGTTACTGCCACTAATGAGAAATTATTTTTCTGTGTGATAATGTTTAATAAAAATATGTGTGTAGTTAAAACATGATGTATACTATACTATTATTGATATACATATATTTGAGTTGTCTTATTAATATCTGTAATAAAACAAAATAAAATGAAATTTGTGAAAAATAAAACGAAAAATGAAAAAAGTTAAAAATAATTTCACGGGGCTCTATGTATTAGAAATATGAACGACAAAACCATATTCTTTAATCTTTTACTACACAGAACAAGGTTGTTTTCACACATTCAGCCAACACGTGTAAACACTCAGAACTGAACTGAATTGAATGTAAAAGAAACTTGATCCTGGAGATGGTTCAGCAAAATGAGGATTTCCATTTCTGTCAACTCATGTGAAACAATAGTACAGGGTTTTTGACACCATGCTAGTATTATCAAAAACCCTGTAGTGCTTGTATGTCTTTTAAATTAGAATAAATATTTCAGGCAGTTCAGCGGCATACTACTGTATATCTCAGGTAGGTTTTGACGATATATATAAAAAAATAAGAAACCAAATACATATTTAAGCTAGTAATTTTGCTCCACGCGGTTTTAAAAAGTGTTTTAAGTTTGATTTGGTAGAAATTCATTGAATTTAGTTCGGTATATCCTGTAGGCTTTCTAATCTCCATATATATTTGCCATGGTGCTTTCCCTGTTTAAATATGGGTTGCTGATGTCTTAGCAGGGTATAATAAGGTCATCTGTGTCAGTTTCATCATTCTCCAAGGCAGTTAAAAATGATCCCTTGTGTACTTTAATAATATCAACACACGGATGATGACAGTGTAATAAAGTCGTTACGCTAATGAAAAAAAAAAACAGGCCTTACTGGAGGAGTTTTAAAGGTCATGAAACAGGAGAAGTAGCTGTGCAAGCCTCAGCATTTTCTTGCTCCATTTAGCGCACAAGGCTTACTTAAAGTGTAAGTGTCTTCCAATGTTATTTAACAGTTTTCCCCGTGTGCCTTTACAGTTTATGATGTTTGCAATCGAGTGGTTCTGGGACCTTTTAATCCTATATTCAGATATTTCTATTTTTCTCTAAATCTGCCGTTACCTGCCATGACTGAACAACCTTTGTCATTTAATTCAAATCATGTGACAATTTGACCTTTTAACTCTGCAAGCCCCACCTACTATGCATATATAAAGACAGTCAATGTGAGTGACAGGGGTAATGTCACATTGTCACATGATTTAAGTGGAATGGGGTAGGCTATTTAGTCCTGGCATTTAGGATTATGTGGGCAAGCTTAAAGCCAGGTAAAGGCTGATTTAGAGAAAAATTATATTAACTGAATTGCAGACCCCTTTATCTCCTTGTAATAGATTTTAAAACTTTGAATGACATTTGGCTCATCTTGAATCTATGGGTTAAATTCTAATGACATTTAGGAGTTTCAGTACTTTTTCCTATTAAAACTATTTCCCATTGGACCCAGCCATTTAAGAGTCAAACACTTTCAACGTGAGCTGCTTCTTCACTGTTGACACTTCATAGCACTGCCCTTGAGAAGCTGCAAGTTTTTATTGAAACATATTCAAATAAAGAAGTGGAGAGCTTCTTTAAACACCTTTTGATCTTCTGATGGGTTTTAAAGGTAGGCTAGTGAACAAGCATGCCAGTCAACTTTTTTTTTAAAAGTTTCCTGCAGTCTGTATCGCATTGCAGTCAAACAATCTCGACGACGTCAGCATATTTAAGTTTTTATCAGCTATATGTGCAAATAGGCAGCAAGACTAGTAATTTAATCAGGTAACTAAAAGATGTGTAATCATTAGTGTTGAGTGCATTATAAATGCATTGTAGTCTTTTAAGTTTAGCAGCACCCTATGCTTTATGAATACAGCCCACTGACAATGAGCTTAAACTGGTTCAAACTAAATTCAATTAAATTGAACTTCAAATTACATTAAGTGTCAAATTGTGTAATTGCATCTGTGGTAACATAGTGATACACTGTGAATTCATAGTCTCATGTGCAAATGCAATTTAAAATAGTTTTCATTTTGCAATTGCCAGTTACACAAGATCATACATTTACAGAATTGTTATTTTAAACAAATTACAAAATAGAATCCAAAACTGTAAGTTGTGTTTTATATTCCTGCAGAGTTGCATACCATAGCTTACATAACGTGAGGTCTGCCTTCAAGGTATTTTAATTTGAACGAAGGTCAAGACCCACACCTACCACCTCTGCCCTTATGCATTCTTGTACAGTATTGACAATTCAAAGAGCGTGCAAGATTTCTATTTTTGGCTTTCCTTTTTTATTCAAGCACCGAGTGGCCAACAGCAGGAGCCCCCAACATTGATCTGAAGAAAAATCAATATGTTGTTGATGAGCTTTGAAATACTTGTCAAATCTAAGAAATAATAACTAGCCTTAAGGCTAGCTTGCGGTCACAAGAGCTGCTGCTGCTGGCACTTTTTAACAGGATCAGTTCTTAATTGTAGAACAGAATTTTTTTTTTTTTAATGCACTTGTGCACACTTCTTGATCCCCAACAGGGATGATGATGGTAGTGATTTGAAAGCACTTCAGTACACAAAAAGCCATTCCTTGCCTGGCATCTCGCTGGATCGTTTTCTTTTGAGAAAATGGATCGAGGAAGTGTGATTGGCAAGTCATTCGGGTATCACTTTGAGAGTCCTGGCTTGTGTTTAAAGCTAAGTGGGACAGGGGGGCTGTGTGGTCCAGTGGTTAAAGAAAAGGGCTTGTAACCAGGAGGTCCCCGGTTCAAATCCCACCTCAGCCACTGACTCACACACCCTAGTCTCTGTAAGTCGCCTTGGATAAAGGCGTCTGCTAAATAAACAAATAATAATAATAATAATAATAATAATAAGTTATGTCATGGTGGGATGTGCTCCGTTTGTTTCTCACAGTTTTTTTTAAATGCATTGTTAGATGCTGTGAACTTAGCTCTGCAGACACTATAGTACAAGCTATATTAATGGAGGTTCTGCCAGCAGCAGAGAGAACAGAAAGCTAAGACTCCAGCTGAGAAAAGACAAAGACAGCATAGGTTAGCATTTTACTGATTACTCCTGGTGTCTTTTTGGCGGTCTGTGTGTTGGGCTCTTAACATGGGTAACTACAAATACAGTTCAAGTCAAACAAGCAAACATTTTGATAGTAACAATTGTGGATTATTTTAGGAATGTGTGTTTGAGTATGTTTTTAGCTTTCATGCTGTTATACATTGGTCCAACTATACTAGTCGATAATCTGATGCTGCAATTGCACCATTTTTTTTATTCCAAATGGAAAAAACAAACAAATGACAAACATATTAAAGTATTTCAGTAAGTTAACCGATAGTTTTGTTATTTCATGATTTATTTGGCACATTACCATTTGTTTTCCCTAAATGCTGCCCAGGAGTAAATGCTTGAGAAATCTACCCCATTGTTTTATATTTTCTACACTACCTGGTGTAGCTCAGATGTTTTAGACGTGACTTTTCGTTATTCTTTAACTACAGATGCAGTAGAAGAGATACCGAGAGATTAAAACAGAACTATAAAAAAAACTTCCAGATGGGCTATGATTTTTAATGGCCCTTTAGAGAAAGGTACAAGATGATTGTGTCACCAATAGTGCCATAAATGTGGCTCGTAACCTGGTTTGGAGATTCACTTGCACACTGGAAAACTAAATAACTTTTAAACATAGCGACAGAAAGTCAATGGTTTTGAAGGCCATCTAAGAGCATTATGAACCTGTCAATACCGATCTAACAGATTATAGCAATGTTGTATGTAGCACAGTTCAGTCTTTGTTTTTACCTCTTATGTTTTGATAGGAAAAAATCTTAATGAAACAAAACTGGGAAACAAAACAACTACAAGACCTTTATATATGACCCACAGTCTACTATGCCAGTGAACCATGATACTTAAAATCATTTCATTTCCAGTTTAATACAACTCCCACATATTGTACAGAAAATATTATTTCAATCGTCCCGCTGGGGAACTGAAGACAAATTGTGTAATCTGGTGTGGCTTTAATGTTTAGGACAAAATGAAAGGTTTGAGGTAAAATTGTGATTTTCATGGTTAGGGTTTGGTTTATGTGTAGATGCTCCAGAAAGGGTAGATGCCCCTTCAGCAATCTGGCTTCAGATAAAGCAACAGCATGCCCCCACCCCCACCCCATACACAACGTTCTCAAATAACATTAAGTACATTGTAACTATGCACAATAACACTGTAATTGTGTAAGTACACATGTATTCACTAAGTAACTACTATGTAAATACACAGTAATTAGAGACACTTCATGTAAAGTGTTACCAATGCTCAATCGTATGTTACTCTTTTGTTCTTTATCTTCACACTATGAGCACAGCCATTTTGAGGAATCTCAGGATCAACACACACAAAAACAACTGACAATGACATTTCATGATTGCAGTCTGAAGTGTTGGAAATCTTTAGACCTTTACGGTTAATGTATTCCTCTCGGAAAGGAAATAGAAATAGAACCCAAACTGTGCAGCCCAGCCATGATTTATAAAGTATTAACATGAGTAGCAACAAATGTAGCTTTACTCCACTGGAATCCAGAGGCTTACTGTTTTAACTCCATGAAGAGCAAAGGGCTTTCCATTTCATCTTATAAGCCTTTCATCTCAGCAAAACTAGTTCTGAGCCCTCAGATCTTTCATGTCTCTACTATGGGCATTACTCTTCATAGCCTTAATTGGTCAAGCCCTGGAATACCAGGTGAGCATGTCTATTAACCTATTCCAGTAAACGCCTTTTCACACCTGAAAATAGCTTTTCATTTAGTATGTTAACTACCATATATAATGATGGTTGTTAAAAGAATATCGGTACCCACCAATTCATGGAAAGAACACAGTCTGTATTATTTAAGTTAAATATGTTTTGGTAATTGTCTTGTCATTTCATTACACAACATATGTAAACACAATACATTTCAGCCTTTGCTTTCATGTACACCAATGAAATTAATTAATCTGTAAACTGTGGGTCATTGATTAAGTAAATGCTTTACTACCTGTACAGCAACTAGCAATACGTTTCAACAACGTGTGCCTATGAATTGACTACCTTTACATTGTGTCTCTAATTACACTGTAATTCCATTGCAATTGCATGTGTGGTAAAACTGCATTCTAAATATATAACACAACCATAAGTGTAAGTAATATGTTACTACGGTGTTATAACAGTGTAATAAGAGACACAGATTTTATTTTATTTGTGGGGTTGTGGTTGTGTTACATGGCTACAAAAAAGTGATTATACAGACGTGTCAGGGTCTTGGAGGAGAAATTAACTTGGCTAACCTTTGGGTTGCTAAGTGGCTCTCAAGAATACTCTTTAAAACAGTGTCACCCACACCTCTACACCTTCATACCTCTTCTTTATTCTCAGAGGTATTCCAGCTATTAATTTTTCATTTTAATGCAAAGATTAATTCTGCAGAGGTCCGCTCACAGAATGCCTTTGACAAGCCATGTCAATTGGAATTTCTCATGCAAAGGCATTAGAATGGTTATCACGGATCTTTTCCATGTAGGTGACCATCCAAGGATGTTAATTTCCTATTTATCACTATTACATTTTTTTTCATAGTCTCTTGTGATACCCTTTCATTACCCTTCACTTTCCAAGCATTACATCTTCTTTCTTTTTTTTTGCAAGCATTCGCAAACTGCTTCTCTTCGGAACAATGTGTCACTCAAGTGCAGTTTGGTCAGGCTGGGTACATGCAGAAAGATGTTTTTTGCTGTTACACATGGTTTCATGACAGGCATATTAGAGGAGACATTATCCAGGACGGCATACTTCTGCTTTTGTTGTGCTTAGCAGCAAGTTTTCAACTTTTTGTTTTGAAAGCATAGGATGAAAGATCATCTCATGGTAGAAGCCTTTCTGTAGCTCATAAGTACAGTTTATTTTTCCCTGTTATTTGTCTTATTTACTAGAAAAGCGTTGCATGGCAACTACAGAATCATATTTGTACAGTGTCATCGTATAGGGCTGTGATTCAAACACAAAATGCTCTTTCTAGTTGATGTATTTGTGCCTATTGTGTAACTGATAGTGGTTGCATTATACTTGCACTGTGTAATTGCTGTGTTATTACATTGTAGTTAAATGTGTTTTTCTAGGAATATGGAGAAACTTGTCCTTTTGTTTGTCTGTGTGTCACATATATTTTTGCACATACATTTTATGGTAGCAGATCATGATGCCGATACATTGATGTAAATGTAATTTTGCATATAAAGCTTGGTTGGGTGTGTATGCTAAGTCAAATTTGCAGTTTCAATTTTACATGGTGCAACTCAGTTGTTAGCTTGGATTATGAATATAAGACCTGACTGCAACCACTGAACAATAGAAGATAATAAACCCCAAGGCCGTTTACAGCTTTATCGCTGAATAACTGTTTTTAAAACCCATTCTATACCTGACTGGTAACTAGTGGAGCTTTGCTAAAACAGTAACAACTGGACTGGATTTCAGTCAACCCTGTGGTGTAAGGCCACATAAAAAGTGATCTTGGATTATGATAGAAAGCTCACTGGGCCTTGCGGATTGCAAAAGAATTAAGGAGTGTGCTTCCAACTTCACTAAATGTATGCCAGCACAGACGTACCCTTCAGGGGACAGCTGGCAGCACAGACACTGTTATAGCCTCTTAAGCCCAGCTGCTGTGGAGCCTTTAAAACACATTGGAGTGGAACACAAGGAAGAAACTGAAGCCTTGCAAAAGATGAAGTAAGATCATATTTTGGGTAACTATGAGAAGCAGTGGAAACGGTTCTGGAGTTTTGAGAAAATTGACTACAAGGGATGTAGCGTTGTATACAGGGCTAGCCTAAATTTGCTATATCCACACATTCTGTAACAGAAAGTGCATAATTGTGGTACTGCCATGCCATGGAGAACAAAATGATGTCCAAAACTGCCTAAATCTTTAAGTCATAATCCACCTGGTGTCGCTGATATCTGCCTCAAGGTGGACGTACCTTCAGATTATAGTTTATTTAACATTAAGATATAGATCTTCAATTAATAGCTGAAAACACCAGTGTTGAGCGGTTCCTAATTAAATATGCATCATCCTCAAGACAACAGTCTCTGTAGTCTGTATCACTTAAATATTCTTTTTCCATTGGGAAGTTTGTCAGATACCAGTATGTTATGTATTTTACAGACTTGTAGTCTTACAATGAGAGCCTTCATAAGATTAGGCATATTAGTTAATTCCCTGTTGCCACACTTAAGTATATGTCTTTTTCATATTAAAGGGGAAGTCTCATTTTTTATATTCATTTTCAGTTAATGAGGTCCTGTTTGCTGGCATGTGTAATAGTCCCATACCTCTCCTTCTCAGAATACCAGAGTTTGATATGTGGATAATATCCTGTATCCCAAACCAGGAACGCTCACTGTCCGACTTTGAGAGAAACTTGACGAAATAAGCCTGCTTGACTAAGGATCACTAATACTGTAATAAGAGGATATATTTTAAAGCATTGGCTAGCAGTCCTATGAGTTGTTTTTGTCATTGAACTAATGTTTTTTATCCATGTTAGAAAAAATGCACACTGTGCAGTAAAAAACAAAAACTTATTGAATCTGGTATTTCAAGCATCTTCATTCACTCTCAGTAAATAGTGTGTAGTCCACAAAGCTCTTGACTTAGAAGAATCTCTGTTAGGTGTTCTTCCATATCCAGCTGACACTGATGTGCATTAGCTACTATCAATTTTGACATTTCATATTAAAAAGGAAACAGGAAGAGATAGTTTGTAAAACAACAGAATGGGAAAACAAGAAATACCTGCAAAATATGAACAACTATCCAGAGGCCGATTATTCAAGAATGCTGTTTATTTTTCATCTATGCAGCCCTTTACTCATAGAGTCAGTAACAGCGCTTACAAATAATGCTAGGATGTGACTCATAACTCACATAGTTATGAGTTTTTATATATTATCAGCCTGTGTCTGCAATCTACCGGTTCATTAGTTTCAGTTTCCCCTGTGTGTTAATGCTTTACCTTGCTTGATAAGCACGGTTTACAGGGAAGGAGCAGGCACATTATAAGTTCACATTCCCTGACAAACATCTGCCTACATAAATTTAATTCCCAGAAACTAAAAACAGACCACAATACCTAAGGTTCCTGCCTTTACGTTTAACACATAAACAAGAAAGAAACAGGAATAAAATAAATAAATAAATAAATAAAAACATAAAAAGAAGCACAGTTCAGCTTAACTTTAGAGGGGAATTGAATATAACAGAAAGAATTTGAATTTGCATTTTAATGGGAAACGTTACATTCACCTGAGGGGGAAGACACAAATTGCCTGGAGGGTTGACCTGTGACTTTATATCAAAGAGCCTGGAATTAAATCTATCAGCCTCCCACTAGATAAGGAAGACGCAGTGACAGTTAGCTCTGAAGAATCTCTAGGAAAGCATATTTACTGCCCCTATAAATTTGAGGGCCTCAAACAGTGTTCTATCAGGAAGCCAGACTCTTTTCCAGAGGATTGATGTGTGCTGTTCTCCCAACTCAAAAGACACCTGCCAATTTATCTGTCAATGGAAAAGTCAACAAGGAAAGTTTTCTCGGTTAATGTAAAAAATGTATTAAACAGCCACATATTTTAACCATGCTGATTCGTTTGGCAAAATGGTTGTTTACAGAAAATCTGATCACTGCTTTTACGCCATGATTATCTTTATCTTGTCTGGCTTAGAGTTCTTGATAAGCAATATATTGTTTGATGAGACAGAGTTTCAGGCGTTAGAGCTAATGTCATTTTTAATGTATTGTGTTTGTATCTTCCCTTTATAGCGGAATTGATATACAGTATACTGGTTTATGTTAGTTATTTCTATACAGTATTTACAGTAAACCTTCATTTATTAATTTGTGTGATCATTTGAGATACTGTCTGTTTATTAGACTTTAATGGTTTCTAACTAAAATATATGACATCTGAGTTAGAATTTCCTCAAAATCACAAAACAAATGACATACATAAAAGAGATTTATATTTTAATTTAAGCAACAGCCAGGTAAGTTGAGTGTATGTTTAGTCCCTGCAGTGTGACACACCATTTCTGTTGTATACTTCTATCATTTCTGTATTTTCAAACTAGGCAAAGGCTCTTGCTAATAAACAAAGAGAAAGAAAAAAAATGTATAAAACACAAAAGAAAATCTAAGCCTCTTTGGCACTAATAAACACTGTAAAAGACATAGGTGAAGGTCTACTGGTTAAAAAAATGCATATCTTCAAAGGCTTTTTAATAAACAAATACTGGAGTTAAATATTCATAACCTGGGAATACTGCAAGTTGTCGCTTTCATCTTTGAATATAAGATGAAAAAAAAAGTTTGCTGTCTACTTTGAATTCATAAAGATCTAACAATCAATTATAGAACTTTTGAGTCTTTCAGTTCTGCTAACTAGTAATCTAGGACACAGGCACATTAAACGTATAGCTGCTGGTTTTAATTGAACCAACCTCCAGAACTCAGAAGTCTCTCCCAAAGGGATATAAAGTACACGAAAAGCCTATTAGTTAAAATAATTAAGTTACAAAATAATGCAATGAAGAAGCCCTAATTGGCACTGCACTGGACGGTTTATGTAAACTTTGGACAGCTGAGGTTTTAATCTTAATTCTTATAAAATAAGTGAACCATAGAGCAAAGATGCTAGTTATTTATTTTAATATCGTAAATAGTAATATCTTCAAATGTAATTTATTGTACTTCTTTTGCCGAGCGGAGTGGAACGAAATCTTCAGAAAAAGTCACAAAATGATCAGTAAATGTCAATTGCAGTTTACAATGGTGTAAATTGATAACTTTGGCGTGAAATTGCATTAGAATGTATATTAAAAAGAAAGTATATTAACAGGGTGGTATCCTGTTAAGACTCTCAGAGGTGGGCTATTTGACACTCCAGCATACCGCACAGAATAGATGCACTCCTAGCTATGGTTTATTGTTCCTTTTCCCTACAGGACACTGCAAGCAGGAAAAGAATGACGGATGGATAAAACAGACTGTATAGTGATGAAAAGAGGACATCTGAAGCTTAGCAGGTAATTTTATTGTTAGAAGCAGCATGCTGTTGCAATTCAGCTGTGTAATATAAGGTGAGAAACAATCAGAGGTATCTGGGCAACACAGCATGCTAAGACAGTAACAGGACCCGAGTCTCATCACAGTATGGTAGACCTCAATAGGCCTTTCAAAAGGGATTGAGTTTGAAATGGCTGTCCTGGCAAACCGCACTCAGCAAAAGAAGATTAACTGGCTAATGGTTAACAACTGAGACAAATTGGGGGGGAACCTAGGATCAAAAGCTAACCTTTCCATGTACTGTATCTTAATCAGTCAGATCTCTCCGAAATGGAAGCCCTAGATTAACATGTACGATTGAGCAAACACTTTTTATAAAATAGGTTTGCCGTTTCCTTATCTGATTCTTTACATCACTTGTGATGTGTGCAGTACACAAATAATAATCACAATATGATTTATATCAGTTACCAGAGGTTAAACCCTGGAACAGGTTCCTAAAGCATAGAATTAAGTTCAATTGGATCCATACAGAATCTATAAAAAGAATGGGTTCTGATTTTTAAACTTAAAAAAACAAACAAATTCAGCATCAAGTTGAAGAAATCTTTTGTTTCTTGATAATTAAAATATAATTTAAATACATTTCTTCGCAAACACACTCAATAATAAAATAAGAAATACCTGTAGATTGGTTAAGAAGTGTCTTTTGGTTTATAACAGCTGCACATTAATTAAACTACCTGTTAATAGCCACATTATTTTCACATCATTTTCATATGAACAAAAAAATAAAAAATGAGGGGTAGGAATGAAGGTAGAAATCGGGTTTCATCCTCTAACAGAACCCCTATAAATATGCCAGAACAATAGACTTGGGCTTTTTTTCAACTTGCTTGTCAGTCTTACACTGAAGGAGAATACATTAGAAAGAAGGGGCCTATAGACACACTGTAGTTGCCAGTACAGACAGCACACTTTAAGAATGCCACTGTAAATGAGCAGACATGAATATCAAAAAGAAAAAGGCTCTGAAATGTAAGAAGGAGTGCAAACACCAGTGGAAATGAAAAAAGTTTAAAAAAAAAGAGTGAAAAGGAAGTCTTTTGATAACAGGTGTGTGCATGTACTGTGTTCTCTACAGATTCGGAGCCAAAATCAGCCTATTTATGGAGACTGGGCAAGGGAGGGTAAAGAGATTGTGACAAGTCTGCCCTTTGTGCAAAGCCATGTTAAAGGATATCCTTCAAGCCGTACTGGTAGTTTGACCCAGGGGAAACATCATTGAGACAACAAGAAACTAAAAGGGCTATAAAGCAACGTGGATAGGAGGAATAGTTGGGCTCCAGGCTAGCAAAACACAAGGGAGACCCGGTATTTATCTGTTTTATGACTGCGCCTGGCATTCTGATGTGATGCCTGTGCTGTGATGAATTGGTAGGAGCACGGACTTAAACAAAAGCATCTTTTTGCTTGTAAATCTCGGGTAGAACAGGAATAGAACACCCAGACACAGGAGAATTCAACTTTATCCCAGTTTCATAAAATTGTTCGGATGCTGTAAGGAGAATCCGTTGAAAATAAAATGATGATAACATGCATGTGTCACCTAAAGAAACTTCTCATCCTGTCAGTAAGGCGCATGTTTGTAAAAGACTGTAAGGTTATACTGCATACATCTATTATCATTGCATTTAAGCAGTCAAGAATATTTAGAAGCTCATCAGGTGACTTGTGGTAACAGCACATGGGTTACAATACTGTGTAGAAGTCTAAATGGCTTGACAGAAACCATTGAAATAACAGTACATTTTAGTACCATCGTTTACCATTTTGGGATTGAAAAACATGTATGTGCAAACGTTTGAAATATATTTGGTTTGAACTACTCACCGACGAGGATCCATTGAGTCAAGACTATCAGCCCTGTCAACTCTCCTCACTTTGTTGAACTTGACATTTTGGTATGATAGAACTGATATTGCATACAATGCAATTACGTTTAAAACTTGTAAAACAACACGTTGTAAGGTTTGATAAATGCTAGGTGTAAATGCTAACTTTGATTTCAACCTTTAATGGGTTTATAATGCAATATGCCATTTGTCATTTTGTCATTGTGGAAAGCCAACTGCTGTGTGGCACTTCAGGACCATAATTTATACCTCAAATTCAGCCTTTCCATTATTATAATCCCCAAGCTTTTTAATGATTTCACAGGGCTATGCACCTGGTCAATAGACATAACAGGTGCATGAACAGTTGATTTGTTCTAGAACAGTGTGCTGGTATGTCACCATAGGGACTCAAGATCACATTCTGGCCTTCTTCCTATTAAAATGATTCATTTAGGGGTCAAGTGTTTGTCTTTCAAGACCATAGCTGTCGTAAATCAGACCCTGTGTGTTCTCTGTTCAAACATGTAGATTCAAAGATACATTCTGAAGCCTGCTCAGCACACTACACTTACCTCGCTCCTAAATCAGACGAAGCATAACACATCTCTGAAACAACTTAATGCTATTGCTGTGGTGTGTTCCATGGCAATAAAATAACTCCCTCATTTAACAGCAGTAACCTTTGATCTCTGACATCATCGATTAGGGAGTTCCATAATTACCGTGTAGCACGCCACAGCAATACCATTATCCATAATTATAGAAAATACTGTATATCCACGATCAATTCATGTTTTATTCTTCCAGACAGTTCTGCAAAATCAGCGCTTCAATCAGGATTTCAAGTAAAACTGATGAATTTGTTTTTTATAACAGCTGTTGTAGGCAGCTGTAGCTATACAGCAACAACTGCAGCTTTACAAGCAAACATTCTAATCAGATTTTTTCATTGGCTACGTGACCTGTTGTAACTAGCACCAATTACACTACTCTAAAGTTAATGTCTCAAATGTTCAAAATCAGCATATACAATCCCCTTAATGGATCCATTAAGACAGTGGTTCTCAATTTGTTTTGTTTTAATCTTGGCAGACCACACAATAAACAGTATAGCTTACTGAAAATAAGCACATAAAAAAATCACTATAATATTAAGAATAACCGTAGACTTATCTTTCTTTGTTTTAACGCAATGGTGGGCCTGTTTCTGTGAGCAAATTGGAGGTTTAAAGAACGGTTCAAGTTTACTTTTCATAACACACATTTATTTATCATAACAGGAAGATTCTATGCTTCAGTGCGTAATTCAGCTGGTCAAGAGTAAGCTACTCAATGCTGTTATGTTAGCCTCTGTGCTGGTCTCAATCGCTCTGTAAACAGTGCTGACATATACCGCAATGATAGCCTGTTAGTGGAAGCATTTAAAAATGCCAATAATATATTTTTATAATGCATGGACAGTGAACTTTGTCTTTGCCTCCTTTTCTGTATCTTTTCATTATCAACAAAAATACATGTATTGGCATTTTTAAATGCTTGGTCACTAACAAGGCAAACGTTGCGGGTTATGTCATTCATTTGAATTAATTACAATAACCTCCAGTTTAATGCTTACATCAAATAGAACCTTGTTTGAGGGAAGGATATATAATAAAATGATTTTTTGAAAAATCAAAACACTTTTTTTTCTTTTTTAAGGTCTCAAATTTTGTGTTTGCAATGGGATCTATAAACTATGCTCCCGCTTCCTTTCCTTAATTATGTACCCTTTCCACGGACCACCTGAAGGGAGCCGGCGGACCACAGATTGAGAACCACTGCATGAAAAGATCATTCACACTTTGAAAAAGACTTGTCATTGAATTTAGTACTTATAAATTATTGAAGGTGTTACATATATTTTTTTCCCAAAGTACATTATAATGTTTGTGAATACTGTATGTCAGTGTTGCGTTGAGCACCGAATCCCATAGGTAAAGAATTATCCACTCATATACTTTCACCCTCCCTCCCTCCTCCACAATCAGCGTTGAGGGCTCTTTTCAGAAGCAATTGCCACTGGAATGTTTGTTAAAACTTGACAAATAATGATCTAAGCAGAAACTAAAACAGAGAATCATGCAGAGCTAACATAATAGGATATTCATCAGTTAAGAAAAGATATATTAGGAGAATGATTTATTTATTGTACTCCTTAGAACTCTAATTCTTTGCTGGGACTTAATATGTCCTAAGTTATAAAACTGATATGCAGGCTTGCAAGGACTCAAGGGCATTTTCAAAGCTAAATTCCATTGTTCCTTTTACAGGTTTGGAAGTTATTCATTTTTTTAAAAGAATCACCTCTCCTAACCTGATTTTATGTGTGGGAGGCTCTTAGATTCAGAGCTCACATACTTGAGTCTATCTGTGTTGGCTTATGAATGCACACCTATTTACTTTCTATTTTGCATGTACAGGAAATCCCTGGTAGACAGATATAATTGTCTGAGGCTTAGAGAGATTATATTGAGGTCTAAGCTCCAAATTGTGGACTTTGTTTAGAATTGATACAAAATGATCATGATCTGAATGTAAAAAATAGATAAATAAATAAATCAGATACAAAATAAATACATGTATGAGTCTCTACTTTGGCGCTTGACCAATTCATTTTTGCTCAGCATGTAAAACAAATCGGGTCTCCCTCTTCAAAGGAAAATTGTTCATGGTTATACAGGGCCTATGTAACATAGTAATTGCAGAGTAATTAGTACAGTCGTTATTTTAACATTACTTGGTAACTGTAGTTTTTTTTTGGTATAACCATGAAAGTAAGGCATTTATTTACAGTGTAAGATGGTTGTGACCATGTACATTGTAATTAGCATAAAGTATACAATATATAAGATTATAACTGATAGTACTTTCTTAATACAGCCTAAATTCACATTTCCACATTATTATTTAATGAACCTGCCTATGTTCTCTGTCTACAATAATTGTTCAAGCATCCAATACATGTTAGAATACTTAATGGCACCTCAAGAGTCAAGACTAGACCCAGGTTATTCAACTGAACTGAACCTTGCTGTCAGTAATTACACAGGGTCATCCTATCAGTGATGGAACAACTGACCCAGAAAGGACTTCTGACCTGGCTCTTAGACCATTGGGAGACCATTACAATATCAGAGCATTGCCTTGAAGAAGCCACATCATTAACAGATCACCGCATTACCAACAATACCATCACACAATGGATTTTGAAATATTGCACAGTAGTCGTGACAGGTGAGTTAGATATGATACTGCAATGGGTGTCAAAATATGAAAATGTTAACACTGTGCTGCCATTGTGAAAATGCCTTATTCCATTTTGAAAATCTGCACAATGAAAACAGTCCATAAAACTCATCAAGTTCCAAAGTCAGCCTAGGGATGCAGCTGCTATCCATGTATTAAAGTCTTACAGGTAATAATGTTTTTGTTATTAGGTCAATCAATTCCAGATGTAACTATTGCTATAGTGAGTTTTTATATTAACATCAATATTTTTATTTAACAATTGGATCACTTCAAACTCACAATTAACAGTTCCCATCTACAAGGTGTACTATAAAACTCTATATGCTAATCAACAGCTAATCAAATCCCAACCTTATTGATATTTACAGCCCTACAGTGTCTTATGAAGCACAACATGATATGTGTTTTACAGAAAACCCTAAATGAACTTTTTAACACTGATATTACATACCTCAGCGATGTGTACTGTTTATCATTGGATCACATGGGAAAAGTTCACACCCAGTTCAGACAGGACAAAGACCCAACTTGCCTATATTGGATATAGAGATGCAGAATGATTTGTGATTGAGGAGTTCCCAGGACACAGCCTGTTTCACGCTCCCCTTGACAGACCTCGCAGGGCAATATGAGCATCTGAGCCATGGCACCTATGCAGCAGACAGGCTGGTATTTTTCAGAGACTAATGATATACCCACTGTTCATGGGCCTGACCAGCAGTCTGGCAACATGCCGATCTCCTGATCGTATGACTCACCATGCACTTTACACAGGAGTGCTTTTACTAGCTGAGCCACTGGGGACTGTTTATATTTTATTTCAATAGCCATTTAGAATACATTTTCCTGGAGCATAAGTACAGTGAGGCAGCATCTGTCATTTGCATCCGACTAAAGCATATAAGTAAACAACACAGGCAAACAGAATGTAAAGATGACAATTTATTCTTATTCAACAGTACAACTTCCAGCAGTTTATTGTACGGCTGTCATGTACCAAGAATTATTTGCACTGCCCTTTTGCAAATCAATGGCAATGCAAAATTATTCAGGCACAGTGTTTGTAAGCCATTCATCATTTTCACGTTTTAAATCAATAGGAATACTTTTCAAGCATTTCAAGTTTACATTAAAGTATTCACAGGAGCATATGAAAATTGGGAAAATTGATAAAATCATCAAACATTGACTCTTTTGCCATCTTTTATCTGAGAATACAGTCCAGTATGGCCTAAAATGTTATTGGGACATAATAAACTACATTATATACTGCATATGGTTTTCTTTAAGCAAAAATTATATATACAATGTGGCCAGAATGATGTGTTAGGAAGAGTTTGTCCCTCTTATCCTCCTTTTAGCAATTTTAAATGATGAATACCAAACAGCCTTTATGACTGGTAAACTGTATTTTATATTTCAGACTTTTGAAAAACAAAATAAAATTAAATAATACAGCTTTCCCAAAACACATGTGTTAATATTTATAATATCATCATAGCAAGCTCACTATGAGCACACATTTTAATTAATATTATAATGCTGTGTCATTGTGATGTATTGAGTAACAAAAAGTCCTTTCATGAATTATGGTAAGAACCGGCTAATATTGACAGGGGATGAATCAATTGGTTCAAATATATTTCCCTATTAAAGTGCTGAGCTACTGTTAGGACAATAAATCAGTCTAGCTTTGACTTCAAGGATATGGTAATACATTCCATTAATGGCAACTAGTCAGAAGAAGTATTATGCAGAATAGTCGGCATAATTGCAAAAAGCTTTTATAAATATGTGTCGTCCGAATTACACCTTTCCAACTAAGCATGGAAGAATCCCCTTCTTTCTTTCATCTGTGCAAACTACATATTGAATAATTAGGAAAGCATTAAAGCATATTATGTTCAGAACACATCTCAAAGGCTCTTGTGGGTAAATGGCACCTAACATGACTAACACTTCCCCATAATCTTAGTACTACAGTCCCAACTTAACACCTAAATAAGCTTTAAAGTGTAAGTACAGCTGAAAGGAATGATTATGCCTCAGACTCCAGGGTACATACTATATAAGGGGAGTATTGCATGGCGCTTCAATTGAAAACGAAATATGATTAATTTCATGGCAGCTTTATATGTGTCGTGGGCCTTACATTCATATAATCATTGTGACAGATTTCTTATAAGGACAAGAGGTAGCCCTGCTACACACATAAACATAGTAGGCATTTTACTAAATAAACATCAACGGTAAAGAAAAATGTTTAAAAAGCTAATGCAACAGGTAACATTCTGGTTGAAAACTGTCTTTTGGTTTACAGGTTACCATAGTTACAGAATGTTAACATTTTCCTGGTGGTGTTTATGTGACCAGTATGTTTGTGCACAAGACAATGTTCTTAACAGATTCATAAGTGTAGTTGCTAAAGTGTCTAAGATATTGCGTCAGTGTTGAAAAACAAAGAACATTATAAGAATTTTTATACACTGTGAACGTGGAAAGAAAAATAGGTTAGCACTGGCAGTAGACTATTTGGCTGTATAGGAAGAATAAAGAATTGATCAATCAACAGTATATTGCATTAACAGGCAGCAAATGCGAACACGTTTCAGCTATCTTTGGTCTGTCAAAGTTTTGTTTTATTAAGTGTGTCTGGTTATGCACTATTAAGTCACTGTTGTATCACCGGTACATTATTCACATCATGTCATTTTTGGTCATGCTGATTTTATTCTCTGTAAATGTTGTATCACTGTCAAGATCCCCTGATTAATAACTCAATTTATTGTACAGTGCATGCAATTGTTACAAAAACCTGCAAAGTGTAGACAGACATTTAACCAATCTGTAACTATTATTATTATGTTTATTTAGCAGACGCCTTTATCCAAGGCGACTTACAGAGACTAGGGTGTGTGAACTATACATCAGCTGCAGAGTCACTTACAATTACGTCTCACCCGAAAGACGGAGCACAAGGAGATTAAGTGACTTGCTCAGAGTCACACAATGAGTCAGTGGCTGAGGTGGGATTTGAACCGGGGACCTCCTGGTTATAACCCTTTTTCTTTAACCACTGGACCACACAGCCTCCTATACAGCCAACTATACGTCTTATACCACTATACCTGCAGTTACAACGAGGTTGCAGATCTTAAAGTTAAACTTTGAACTATTTACTCTGTTGAATTGTCCCACTTTTACCACTAAGTTATTACGCAACTTCTTAAAATGAGTAAATTCTGTCTATACTAATAAGAGAGAGGTCTGTTGGCTTTGAGATAGTCTGGACCTATGGGAAATATTTAAAAAGTGGGTCAGTCTCTTTGCAAATCATTTCTCTATGCATCATGCACATGCTTTGGATAATGCATACAGAAGATATTACAAACATTCATGTGGTGTTATATAGTGTGTGTTGAAATATATCTTCATTTCAAGTGCTGTTTCTACACTGCATACAGTGCCATCAGTGGACAAATGTTTGTCAGCTATTGTAATTTCAACTATGGTCTACATTTCCTGTATAACCTGGAACAGTCTTCACAGTGCACTTGATTCATTTCAGGCAGTTTTTGTTCTGTGCTGTATTACATTAATGTCATTATCTTGGTGGGATTCAGGTTATTTGCACTGTGTATCTAAAACACCATGTGGTTGAGCTGCATATGGTTGCAATGGTGGTCTAGAAAGCTGCTGGCCTAGATGCCTAGATCTGCAGTAACCTGCACTATGTCTCATAGTGACTGATGATAATAGCCTGCAATATGCCAGCCCATAACACTACATTGCGTTATGAAACATGAGGTTTCACAGGTCATAGGCCAAGCGTTTGATGTGAGAGTAGTTACACACGGTCACCATATGGATAACACTGCATAAATAGACTGAGCAGTTTCACAATGAATCTTGAACTGAAAGAAAGAAAGAAAGAAAGAAAGAAAGAAAGAAAGAAAGAAAGAAAGAAAGAAAGAAAATTCATATGATAATGTGACACTTCATTTGATCCACCAGACCTATTTTAACTTCAGTTTCCCTTGTACATATTTACAAAGCGTATATGTTTTACATGTATGTTATACCACTTTAAATTTCACAGTGAATATGGATTTTGTTGAAAACCTGATCCACCTGTTTTTTTTGTGTTATTTCTTTTTAATGAAAATTGCCTATTTGCACGTTGTGGATAAAAACGAGAACAGCTTCAGGTCGAGACATCCTCCTATCTCTCTAGCACAGAGCTATCGGAGACAGGCAATTGATATAGCTCCATCTACTGGTTGCAGCACATAATAGTTTTATTTTGAATTTTTTGCATTCTGTTGAGGATCATGTAGACCAAGACACGGCAGTGTTACAAAGCCAACATTAGAAACGCGGTTGCTCTACACTGGTATGTGTGGTGTTTAAGAAGCAGCAAATGTATATCATCCTGTCATAGTAAGATTTGTGTGGCAGTGTAAGCATTGCGTACAGACCTAATGTTACAAAGACAGTGTTTCAGGGCGTTAGTACTGATAATACTGTCTGGCACAATGGTGGCAATTTAAAGGCTGTTCTGTTTGTTTAAGATAAAATGTACAACCTGTGGCTCTATTCGCATAACATCAGAAGTAATGGGCTGGGAAGGCATGAATCTACTTTCTTAGAAGTGCTGAGATTATTAGCATAAACAGCATTATCACTGGAGCCTGTTTTATTCTGGTATTCTGGTTCTTTGCTTTTTTATTATTATTATTTATTTGTAGTCGAGGTATTCCGATTTTTATTACCCAATTAAAAGCCCTGGCACCTGATCGCTTCCTGTGTTGTAGGTCACATGGTCTGAATGCCGATACACTATTGACTCTATTGAACCTGTTAATCATCATTGTTATCATTCAAATATACGTATTAAGCAAGGATACTAGTGATAATGTTGCAAGTGCTAATATGGTAAGAAAACTAATTTTAAACCTTTGATTATCGCTGCTTGATGCCTGTGCTCGGGGACTCCTTGGAAATTAAAGGTATCTCAGGGGTACTCTTTGAATTAAATAATGATTAACTGTCAAATATGCTGCAACTGTGTTAATAAGGCCCTTTTATTCTTGGGCCATGGTATAACATGTTAAAAACAGGTTTGTTGTATAAATATTAATGAGGAAATGATCAGCATTCCATACCTTCCTGACAGATCTTTCATATAGAAGTTTATTTATTTTACATCTGGTAATCTCCCAAATGTCTCCAAGTGTTCGGAAGTATGAATCTCTTTGGAAAGCTTTAGCTGTGCATGATATATGGTGGCTTGACCTGCCAGCTCACGTACCAGTTCAGAACAGACCGTGACCCACAACTCAAACCAAACAACAGCTGAATATAAAGGAATCTGGGAAGCGTTTCAGTCGTCAGCTGTACATGTACTTCATTGAGATGTGGACTCAGTCTTCCAGCATGTCTGCAGTCTTCATCTCAGAAGAGCTAGCATTTTACTGAACTGAATCTTTGTAAAATCACAACTCTCAATAAATGCTACCCCATTTGAAAGCAAATGCCATTTAACTTCAGTGCAATATGCGTTCAAACCATATACTGTGGATCACATATTTTTAATTCTCCCACAACTTATTGCCTCCTGCGTACTGCAAATTGAAAACATTTTGTTTTCATCATTCATGCTGTATTTTGAAAGAATCCCCATTTGGCTTGTGAAAGTAATATTCCAGATATTGTAGAAATATAAACCTCTTAAATCGCCGCCATTATTAAAACAGAAAATCAATGCAGTTGACTAAATAAGTGAAATTGAATCTCATATGGGATGGCTCACTATTAATGCAGTAAGTGTGAACTTTACCATGTATTTGGTTAAACCAGCCATATGAATGACCAGTGGACATGTATGGCTGGTTTCACAGACCCAGATTAATCTTGTAAACTACTCAATGTTAATTTAGATAAAGTAGTCCAAGACCAGGGCAAATCGAGGTCTGTGAAACCAGCTGGTAAGGTTTACTGGTGGTTTGTCATAACAGGAACAATTTCAGTGTTCATAAGTCTCTGGAAAAGTGTTGGTGGTGAAGCAGAGGCCTTCCATGAAAAGTATCCAAGCAGTCCAAAGCCAAGTCACACAACAGTGTCCTATGCACAGTAGTTGCAAATGTTTGTTCAGATTACTTTGGGCCAGGCCAATGTCAGATAATACTGTCTGCATATGATGCACTGCTGTAGTAACACATATAGTACATAGGCAACATGATACAGAGAAAAACTTCCCAAATGTATTCCACATTTTAAGCTAAACTTTGCTTGGTGTCCTGCCAGTAATGTGTATTACAATTGACAAATTACCAATTAGACTTGGATATAACACCAGGGACTGAGTATGTTTAATAATTATTGGTGCAGAGGACTGGGTGTTAAATAAAGTATGCAGACTTAGTTTAATCAACTGCATGAGCTGCTCCACTGACTTTCCTGTCAGTTTTGTCAGGTAATTATAAAGTATCCACGCGCAGGGAGAACTTTTCACAAGTTGCGGCGACAGCAAACTCCCGTTGGCACGGGCAGCAGTTCATATCTGCAGCCGAGGAAATGAAGCTGGTGGAAATGTCACCTTGTATGAGGTTAAAAAAAAACACCAATGAGTTTCTTCTGAGCAAAATTAACATTAGCAGCAAGCCCTGTTCACATAGCTCTAACTCAGTTTTAAAAATAAAGTTTGCTATCAGTAAAAGTTCTGTGTGGTGTGTTATTCAGTCAAGGGAGTGCAGGTTCACGTCCTGGCTGTGTGAAGTTAGGATCTTTGCCTGAGCTTCTACAGAGGGAGCTGCATTGGCTCTGGCGCTCCCAATGATTAGGGAGGCAAAATTGGCAAGGACTGTTTTCTCCTCACCATGCTACAGTGGACTCTACTGACCAGACACCAGATGAACAGTTCTCATCTCATCCTGAATCCAAGAAAAATCACAAAAAAAATGAAAAACACGAGAGTGAAAAAACATACATATTAGAAAGGAAAAAGAGGTCAATAATAAATTAGAAAACTATATCAGTACACACGCTTTGGACCTTGCCTTATCTTGTGAGGCCTAGGAATCGGAATGAGCAGGGAATCCAGATTAAATTAGTTTGGTGGTTTGAGCAGTGATTAACATGATAAAAACAACCATTCAGCTCAGCTTAGTTTTGGGTGTTTAGTGGTCATAAGAGACATTTTTCACTATAGAACAAAAACTCTGAACAGCTGGAGTTTTTTTTTTTTCCATTTGTTCTGTATTGGCTTTATGGAGCCAATGGGACTAATTATTGCAAATTCATGACCAGATTGCTATAACAAGAGATTTTATACATTGAGAATAATACGGGTAACTGTTAAAGATTGAGATTAAAATGCAGCAGAATAACAGAATAAAATGTTGTACCCTTGCAAGTTAAACATTTTGGGTTTTTTACACATCAAGGCGTGTTTTCTGAAAGGGTGTTTAGAAGACAAATGCAAAGAACAGACACCGGGGAGAATATATTGAAGTATATTTCAGTGTAAAATTGAAAAGGGAAACATTAAAACTGGCAGTACATCTCCAAAAATAAGTCCACATCGGCTTATTGCTGGGTTTTATATCGTTGTGGCATAAACCACAATAACAAAGTGAACTAATTAAAGAGCTTTCATCTGGTATTATACAGTACAGTAAAAACAGGGGCTCCTGCTAATGCTATTTAAAAGTGCTTTAATAATGGATCGGTGGAGACAGCACAGCAGGATTTGGGTTTTATATAATTTTCCTTCAGATTTTGAAAGGTCACCTTTGAAACCGTCTTTCAAAAGAACAAGAGTATTTTCTCTAGTCGCTTTCCCTCAGATGTAAGCACCTCGATTAATTTTAATGAATAATGTGGGGAGTACAACAGCATAAACTAGTGTGCTTTTTGACATACAGGATACTGACTTATCTCTATAGAAGCAAAAAGGCTAAGGACGCCATGTCAACTCCTGAGGTTTGTGAAAAATATGAAACCATTCATGAAAATAAAAGGACTTTGGGCTCTATCAAATCTTGATCGTAAAACTACAAATCAATGTCAACTATTGTCTACTGTACAAATCTGAAAGATGTTTAAAGCACGTGTCTTGTGTTTAACGGATTGTATTCTCAAAGCGCTGTCGCACGTTGTAAGTTTGTTCGGAAGGCAAATGATCCTGGCACATCGAACACCTTGAAGAGCATCTGTTGTGAAGATGTATAATATTTCTACCATCTACCTAGGGGATCAAATAGCAATTATAGTGACTAATAGGGACTTTAACATTGGGATTAACTTAAATGTTAGATGTAAAATTGTGGTTTAAGGCTAGGATTAGGTTAGCGTGTCGATGCACCTGGAGGAGTGTATGTTCCTGGAGCATTTGGCTCTGGACACATTGACAACCTGTGTTTAGTCCAGTCTTTAATTAAGCAATTGAACCTTATTAGAGGACATTACTGTATGATGGTCGACAGCATCATACAGACAAGGTCAACTACCAAAGTAATGCCCAATAGTCATGCTATTATCGTGTTGAGAAGAAGCCGATAAAGAATACCCTGTACTGTTATTTAAAAATGTCAATCTTTAACCTGTACTTTTTCCTTTCCTTTCCCTAGCTTCTGATTAAAGCCATCATTAATTAAGTGTGTGTGTGTGTGTGTGCTTGTGAAACAGTTTTGTATCTGATTTGTAAGAACCATATATCATCAACCATATCATACATCGTTGTTTGTAAATTGCTAACAGCAATTAAAAATGAATAATGCCGCGGGTATTTATAACTTTGGCTATACATCTTTTGCCTGTCACCTAAACAAAGCAAAAATAAATAAATAAAAAAATATAAAAAAAATCAGACAGTATTTAATCTTAGTGTTAGGTACTGATGGTAATGTAATCATTTATTCTAATTAATGTCAACATGGGTAACCAATGAGCTATAGCAGATGGTAATATATTATTATATATTTAGGAAATTATACCTGTATTTAAAATATTACAGTGCATTCTTAGCGATTAATTACACAGTTTCTGCTGTGTGTCAGTTCTGGTTATGTTCACATTTTCTCATACGGTCTGTTTTTCTAAAACCTTTTGTAAGGACAGTTTGTCTATATTTAATATTTAGTCTTTTTTTTTTTTTTGGTTTTTACCTCACAAGTCACTATGTGTTGTAGTCCCTTACCAAGTAGTTTGAAAACTACTCGAACAGAACTGTCAGCAGATCACAGTATTGTCAACCATGGCAACACAACAGAATTAGAAAACATTGTGCTTGAAATGGGGATTCACTTCTTTACTGAGTTCCAAATCTTTGCATACAATAACTTTTTTTGTCTAGAAATAGCTTTGTTTAGGTATAATTAAACCACGCTCTGAGGGTGGCAGGGCAGCTGTACTGTAGAAAGAAAAGGGAGACACAATGAGGGCTAACCCCCCCTGGCAAAGACAAGCAGCTTTATTAGAAAACCAACAACAGGAGCAGAGCATAACTCTCCCTAAATTAAGCAGCCTACATACTGTTTACTACTGCTCCAAACTGATGAAAAAATTCATTACAAAAATACATAACAGGAGTTGAGAATGCACAGCGTTACAGTGCTACTAATGAAAAGCTCAGATAAATTAATTCAATCCTAACTCTTTAGTTAAGGAACTGATTATAGACCTATGGTTTAATGGAGATTGGGTGGAGAGCAGGCATAACACATCATTAGTGAGTTGAACACAATGTAATGTGCACAGAGATCACTTAGGATGTTAACAGTCAATACCTAATTACTGTTACTGCTTTCCAAGCTTTGAATTCAAAATGAAAAATCTTTGCAATTCAATGAGCAGCGGTAGCCCAATCCAACGCCTTGTATGTGGATGATATTGTTCTTAAAAACAAAAAATACAAATCCTCAACTAAATATTGTTATTTATTTCTTATCCAGGGCGACTTACAATTGTTACAAGATATCACATTATTTTTACATATAATTACCCATGTATTACAGTTGGGTTTTTACTGGAGCAATTCTAGGTAAAGTACCTTGCTCAAGGGTTCAGCAGCAGTGTCCCCCACCTGGGATTGAACCCACAACCCTCTGGTCAAGAGTCTAGAGCCCTAACCACTACTCCACACTATTTTGTTTTCTGAATGTTTTCAGGACCACCAGGACAAAGTGCAAAGTTTTCATAGCTATCCGTTCACATTTTAAAATGAAAGCCAATCACTTCCAATGTGAACATGTGTGAATATTAAGAGGATGGAACCGGTCACTTAAATAAATGATAAAATACAGTGCGCTGGCAAAACGGGAACCTCAAACAAAAAGCAAAAACGTGCAGTATTTTACAACCTAAAAACACAATCACTGCAACCATTAGCATTTTACATTTGCCTTTTTGGGGTGGAGCTATTGACAAGATGTAATTGCTCCAGTGGTGCTTTTACTGTAGATCTATCCATCTTCTTTTCTAATTAGTCAGCCTTGTTAGAAAACTGTAATAACTGGCACTTGCCAGAGTAAACCACAGACACCAGGACAAGACAGTAACAGCAGTGATGAATGAATATCACTCATCTTACATTTTCCTGTAAATATTTAAATATGTGTATTTAAACCCAATAGATAAAATACCTGGGTTAGGTATGGACTCTATAGAGTATTCAAGCACAGGCAGGCAAGACCAAAAGTCTACTCACCAAAACCACCAAAACCAGTGACATATTTAAGGCATTAAAAACATTTTTGTTCTCAAGCAAATCAACTTCATCACGATATGACTTAAAAACAGCTAGTAATCACAGGGTGCTGTCAACAGTGTTTCTGTGCTAATCCTAGGCTGCCAGAGTTTTGACTTTGATAAGTACACTTTAAAAGATCCTCAAATTAAAGAGATATCTGTGCATTCATACAAAAGCCTTGCGTGCTTTTTGCAGCAATTGAAACTTTGCTCATGGAGTTTAATCTTAGAGTGTCAGCCAGGGTCTCTAACCATCTGCTGATGAAGAGCAAGAACTTTACCAATTAGGAACATTGGCTCTCACATTGTCTCTGTCATCCAAATTGATTCAGAAGGATATTAGAATCTTATATAAGAGGTTTATGTTCCCCAATACGTTCTCATGTGATGCTTGCATGAAAGCGAGAAAGCCAGGTCGTGTGCTATTGTTTCAGCTACTGGGAGCCTCTTCCGAGGTGCCATACTGTTTGTGAATAACAAGGTAACAAAGGCACTAGAATTAGAAGCTTAAGAGCTTAAATGGAAATAGAGCTTGCTAATTTCTAATGAAATTGCTTTGCTGTGTTGAGCTGACAAGAGCTGTGCAGTGTGCTTGGTTAAAAAGGAGCTTTTCTTGGCAGCCTCGCAGTGCAGCTAGTTTATAGTGAGGATCCTTTTGTTGCTTGTGAATATCAGATAGAAGTGATTATGTTGCATTTTCAGAGCCGGAAAAGGGCTAAGCAGAGGATTGCCAGAATGTCAGTTTAACTTGTTGTGGGTTTTTTTTTTCAATTAAAAAGTCAACTAACTTTGCTTTGTCTTCCTGATTACATGCATTCAGTATTCAGTTTGGAAAATTAGAGATTAGCAAGCTGTAATCCCACTTATTCGTGCACAAAATCAAGTTTCCTTGTTTCCAATTCATCATACTTGTCCTAGTTAAACCATATTTATTCCTGAAAGTATAATTACCGGTATTAGAAATATGTATCATGCAAGGAAAGGATATATCCAACTCATTTTTTTAAAGGGAAAATGTAGAAGCACAAAACATGAAAAGCCAAACAGTTATATTTGGGGAATTACCAATAATTCCTGATATTAGATGGAAACTATCATAGAAATGACCCTTGCGAAATGTTTTCAGAAAAGTGTATCATTTAAATCGAAATGTTAAAAAAAAACCAAAAAACCAAAAACCACATGTAGCCGTATTGAAGACAAAAAATAATATAATTAATTTAATGCAATTAGCTTGGCTTGGAGAAACAAAATGTAACAAAAAAAATCATTCTGACAGTTTAGACAGGCATACCTAAACCGGTGATGCTAATTAAACTAATTAGTGTCAATTAAATAATAGCTATATCTATTTATAATGTTTTGATATGTTAGTATTAGTATATTATATTAATTCATATTAATTAATTATATTAATTAATATTAGTTATATTAATGTATACTGGATCAGACAAGAAGAACAGTAAATGCAGGCTACAAAAAAGGGAAATGTGTTTTTATGCAATTAAATTATGTACAACTACAGATACTCAAAATTAGGGACTGAATATGTTTTGTTACATTCTCCTTTAAAAACAAAATTATACTATAAAGAAGTATTGAAAATAATATTTTAATACAACATTTAAATAGCTATTAAAGGAGTAAAGCTTTAAATAACCTCTAAATGACTTCTCATCTTCCCATTCTCTCTCCTATTCTCCGTGTATTAAACTGTACTGCAGAACATGTTTATCCAGTGCAGTGTTCTGCAGTGGGATTTGAACCCTGAACCCTCGGCATTGTGCTGGGTTTGCACGTGGCAGCGGATAAGTGGCCGTCTGCCACAGGAGGGCAAAAGCACAGCAATCTGGCTTTACACCCACTTCATCTCAGCATTCACTGCCAGTCCCCAAGTCCTAAATGATAAGCCTTGGCTGTAAGAGAGAGAGCTGCTGCAATTCAAGCTTCTAAAAGAACAGGAGAGGTCTCAGAGGAAAACAACACAGAGAGATCCAGCCAAGGGGGTTCATGGATATGTCAAGGAATGAGAAGACAAAAACGAATATACATGTGTATTGGATCCAAGCTGCGTGATTTAATCATTATGAAAATACATCCCGTCCCCAGCTTATTAAACCGATTAATTAATCCTTAGCTATTTGTGTCCTTGGATTAAACAGACCAGTAAAAGGCTTCCAAAGCTTCCAAAATGGAATATCGCATAGAGGAGATCTGTTTCATGTAATCTTGGGCTAAACCCTGTCAAGTCAGTTGTCTCCTATATAGTATATGTCCATGAATATTGTATCAAGCTGGCACTGTTAAGCTATTAACAATTATTTCAAACCTTGGTATACTCCTGTGAGGAGCTCAGGTTGCCTGATCAATGCCAGTGTAATTGAACTACACACAGCAGAAAACTGGTAAGAGACTGCATTACCTTATTTCACTGTTAAGCCTGCCATTTATTTCAGTGAACAAAGAAACTGTTTATATTGCCCTCGGGAATAGGGATGCTGCACTGTACTGTTGATCAGTCCAGATCTTTGGATGACATGTCAAATCTTTTGTCTGCATGGGCTTCAATATATTCGGCTTTGATCCCCTATGCTATTATAAAAACTGGTTTTGGTAAATGTTGATTTCCTTACACAGTATGGTAATGTGCTGCTCAGGAACATCTTATCTCCTGACCTCAGGCATTTAAATGCCTTTGTACCATCTTTGTGCTCCAGCCTGAAAGACTAGGCTTATCTGTTAAGGTTGTTAGCCAGATTTTTCATTCGGCTCAGTATTGCCAACTTTGATTGTATTCTGTTTGTTTTTTATTCTTGCAACAATATATATTGACAGCTGCCAACAGGGTGTATTTGTTCACTAGATGCTTGAATTAAACGTCCATGAAGTAAATTTTGGTTTCAGGACTGCCTATAGCTCTGGCCAAAAGTTTTGCATCACCTAGAATTTGAATGTAGATCTTTTATAAAACATCATGTAATCAAATAAACTACAGAATGATATCGCAAAACTGGAAGCAAGAATAGTAGTACAGTATTTCATGTTAGATTTCGAAATGTCACATTTTTAAATGTTTTTGTTAAGTATATGGAAATCTACAAAGTGGTATGTAATTCAATGTGTTAATATGTCAGCAGGTTTCATTCGACTTGATGTTAATTCTACAGGGTGATGCAAAACCTTTGGCCATAGCTATAGGTCTATTATCTAGCAGGTAATGCCCGGGCCAAATATTGTTGGAGGACAGGCAAGTCGATTGAGGGGCGAGAATGGATGTCAACTGCACAGTGTAATTATTACAATAATCCAATTAAGTTGCCTTACCACAGCAACTCCCCACAGCAGCTCAGGAGAAATGAAGGCCAGTGTGTGACCTTTGATCCCATCACCAAGCCAAGCCGCTGTGAGGTCATGCCAATTTTACCTCACCCTGCACACCACATGGTTGTGCCTTTACCAGGTATCTCCCGCAAGTACATTATTACAAATTCAAATTCTAAAAGAACAAACCTATGGATCACATTCCAGATATTAGTCATGTGCATGAATCTTAATCCCGCTTCCGAAACCCTATCCAATTTGAATGTATTCAGTAGCGAGGCCTGGGGGTCCTACCAAGAGAACCTTTGGTCTCTTATTGCGCAACAAAACAAAAATGTGCAAACCGCGTCACAATTTCAGATGACATGCCAGTCAAACCAGGGCCACAGTGAAAGAGAGAAAATGTGAATCTGAAGTGACTGAATGCAGGTGATTAGACTGCATGTGCATGCACTGATTAAAGAGGCTGAAAGAGGGCCCTGTTGTTAGAAGGGGAATCTGAGCCAAGGTAAACGGAAACCAACCCCAGTGATAAAGCTGAAAGACAAACACCAGACTAACAGGATTATTACACATGGTTAAATAAACTGGGGATTTTATAGGTCAAGTTCAGAATCAATATTACAGTAATTGATCCACTGTCACTGCAGTGGTGCCCAGAACTACTGACTTCTTTATATGTTTCGATGTGTTTCCATATGATAGGATTTCACAGGTTTTACAACGTCATAGTTGTCACCCCACAGCCAAGCATCGTTTGGCTGTTTTTACCACTTTGTCTATATGTGCTATACAATTAAACATATCTTTGTAAATGGTGTTATCTAAGGTACCCTGGGGAAAAACTAAAAGGCATTTTGGATATGTATGATTAGATTAGCAAAGACTAAAAGGCATTTTGGATATTTTAACAAACATAAAAATCAGCGGCCTGCAAACATGTATGATTAGATTAGCAAAAAAACAAATCTACCATATTTAAATTAAAAAAAAGAATAAAAACAAAGCAAGTAGATGAACAGCATCAAGTCCTCCTCATTCCAACACGGTTCACTGTCTTCTTGGAGTAAAATGACCATTGAATCGAATAGTTGAGGTACAAATAGTCAAAACTGTGCACCGCTGCCCATGTCTGTTACTGCAGTATTTTAAATGGTATTTAAAAACTGAAGCGAGAGCACTTATAAGAACAGCAGAGTATATATATATATATATATATATATATATATATATATATATATATATATATATATATATACACTACCGTTCAAAAGTTTGGGGTCACTTAGAAATTTCCTTGTTTTCCATGAAAACATACATGAAATCAGTTTGAATAGGAAATATAGCAAAATATAGTCATTGACAAGGTTAGAAATAATGATTTTTAATTGAAATAATAATTGTGTCCTTCAAACTTTGCTTTCCTCAAAGAATCCTCCATTTGCAGCAATTACAGCCTTGCAGACCTTTGGCATTCTAGTTGTCAATTTGTTGAGGTAATCTGAAAAGATTTCACCCCATGCTTCCTGAAGCACCTCCCACAAGTTGGATTGGCTTGATGGGCACTTCTTACGCACCATACGGTCAAGCTGCTCCCACAACAGCTCAACAGGGTTGAGATCCGGTGACTGTGCTGGCCACTCCATTATAGACAGAATACCAGCTGACTGCTTCTTCCCTAAATAGTTCTTGCATAGTTTGGAGCTGTGCTTTGGGTCATTGTCCTGTTGTAAGAGGAAATTGGCTCCAATCAAGTGCCGTCCACAGGGTATGGCATGGCGTTGCAAAATGGAGTGATAGCCTTCCTTCTTCAAGATCCCTTTTACCCTGTACAAATCTCCCACTTTACCACCACCAAAGCACCCCCAGACCATCACATTGCCTCCACCATGCTTGACAGATGGCGTCAAGCACTCCTCCAGCATCTTTTCATTTGGTCTGCGTCTCACGAATGTTCTTCTTTGTGATCCGAACACCTCAAACTTAGATTCGTCTGTCCATAACACTTTTTCCAATCTTCCTCTGTCCAGTGTCTGTGTTCTTTTGCCCATCTTAATCTTTTCTTTTATTGGCCAGTCTGAGATATGGCTTTTTCTAAGCAACTCTGCCTAGAAGGCCAGCATCCCGAGTCGCCTCTTCACTGTTGACGTTGAGACTGGTGTTTTGCGGGTACTATTTAATGAAGCTGCCAGTTGAGGACCTGTGAGGCGTCTGTTTCTCAAACTAGACACTCTAATGTATTTGTCCTCTTGCTCAGTTGTGCACGGGCCTCCCACTCCTCTTTCTATTCTGGTTAGAGCCAGTTTGCGCTGTTCTGTGAAGGGAGTAGTACACAGCGTTGTACGAGATCTTCAGTTTCTTGGCAATTTCTCGCATGGAATAGCCTTCATTTCTCAGAACAAGAATAGACTGACGAGTTTCAGAAGAAAGTTCTTTGTTTCTGGCCATTTTGAGCCTGTAATCGAACCCACAATTGCTGATGCTCCAGATACTCAACTAGTCTAAAGAAGGCCAGTTTTATTGCTTCTTTAATCAGCACAACAGTTTTCAGCTGTGCTAACATAATTGCAAAAGGGTTTTCTAATGATCAATTAGCCTTTTAAAATGATAAACTTGGATTAGCAAACACAACGTGCCATTGGAACACAGGACTGATGGTTGCTGATAATGGGCCTCTGTATGCCTATGTAGATATTCCATTACAAATCAGCCGTTTCCAGCTACAATAGTCATTTACAACATTAACAATGTCTACACTGTATTTCTGATCAATTTGATGTTATTTTAATGGACAAAAATTTGCTTTTCTTTTTGAAAACAAGGAAATTTCTAAGTGACCCCAAACTTTTGAACGGTAGTGTATATATATAAATCGTTGCCATAGTATCATTCTAAGTACTTACAGCCATATTTACGATAGTAATGCCCTCCGACTCACAGCAGCTAGTTTTTAATATGCAGTGTTTCATACAGACATCTCTCCTGGTCCCATCTGTTCTATAGCTAATAAGGTTCAAGCTGCTTGCCTGCAATTGATTTCTATATTTTATGTCTGATTTACATGATTGCCATTGTTATTGCGTTAAATTCAGCCTAAGCAAGGTCAGATAAAGTGCAGAGGTGCAAAATAACAATCCTCTCGCCATGCTGCTCATGACTGGTAAGAGGACTCCCTGTGTACTTCAAAACCACCCCTAATGCTGTGAGGTTAAGCTCTGCTCAAGTGCTCTATTGGTATTCAGGTGCAGGCCTGAAAATAAAGCTCTCCTGTCCCAGAATCATGTTCAGTTTTAAACTCAGATGTTTTTCCCTGGTGATTCCAGTCGTCCATTGTTTACCTTAAGACCTTGTTGGCTGTCCAGTTTCTTTCTTCCAGGCTTTCTTCCTCCATGAAGCCTTCTTATACAGTATGCTAACATTACTAAACATATTATATTATTTGTAATCACATATATTGATATTTGTATACTATATATATATATATATATATATATATATATATATATATATATATATATATATATTTTTTTTCCAAGTTGTATACTCTTTGTGTCCCTCTAGGTGAAGTTCATCATAAAATGTTATTCTGAACTGAAATCCTTATACGGCTGGTTTCACAGACCTTGATAAGCATAAACTACATTACCTAAATTAACACTAGCTTGTCCAAGATTAGTGCTAACCGGAAACCAGCCAACAGAGATAAAAGAAAGTTTGCGCTCTAGTTTTAATGATACACAACTTTGTACCTCTAAAGCAATGCATTTCTGTGACCTTGACAAGGCAGCTTGATCGTACACTGCATAAAGGTTGACAGGCATGTTGTTGTTGCACTGTACATTCATTTAACTCAACTAGCAATCTGTTCTTGCACTTTTCTATCCATCAGATGTTTACCAGTACACACAGGATGACAGGTTGGCTGTCTAACTTGAAGAATGACGTCTTGTAAGACAAAACAGCTTTTTTTATTTGCATCCAACTTGAAAAATGCATTGTGTAAATGTCTGCTGGGAAGAGGTTGTCAGGTAGGGACTTAATCCTATTAGTTTTTTATACTTGTTACATTCTCTCCTAGCATTCTCCCTCAATCTCTAGGACCTGGTCTATGACATAGTACAGTAATTCACAAATAACAGACCCATGACCAAGCAAGCTGAAAGCCAGTTAGAGACCAGTTGGTCCTCATGAAGTTAGTCTCATGCTTTCTGGGTAGTGAATATATTACTGGCTTTAGCCATCGAGGGTGCTGAACCCAGCACATAGGCTCCGAAGCTGTGTGCTTCATGACAGGTGTGGCAGAATTTCCATTGAGAGGCAGGACTGAGAGCTGCTAGGCATCAGTTTGGTGTGGTGCTGTTGGAGTTTTAGAGGAATCTTGGGGGGGCATGACACAATCTATAACAAACACATACGTTATTCATGACTTTCAGGATTTTATTTGACAGAAATATGCATGCAAACAGTAGGTCATGTTTCTTATACTTTCAAATCGCCACAGTTGTTGCAATAGTATTCAGTACAGTCTCCCGCTCCTGATTTTATAGTACAGTAGTTCCATTCAAACCTGACACCAATTACGTTGGTTTTGTATATTCTGTGCTGCAGAAGCTACTTACACTGGTAAAATATTCTGTGTCTAACATGGAAATACCCTCAGCTTATGAAGACACCACAAAGCTGAACTCTATTTTACGTATTTCAAGTCACAGTTTTGCTTTTTTCATATTTCTATTTTAAAGGACCTATGGGATATGAAATATATTGATACAAAGTACACAGAGTGGTGCAATCCTACAAATTGGCTGTAACTTTAACTAATTTAGATGTACGTAAAGACAGGGTGAATGGGCCCTTAGTCGTTTCACAGTGCTCTGAACAGTTGTAAATAGACTATGAATATTGTATTATGTTTAGTAAGGATATTATTTTGCCTCAGCACAACCCTAAAATATAAATAGGGCTTGATCTTTTCAGTGTATATTTTTGACAAGTGCCTAAAATGCCATTCTAAATCCCTCACCTACTTGAAGGGCGTATTTGTTTTGAGTCTTCGTTGAAGAATTGTGTTTAATAACAAACCAGAGATCGAGATCTCTACGCGATTTCACTACGTGACGGCAAGGGATTGATGGGATTCACAGCAAGACTTTATTTGAAGTGGGGATCCGCTTTTTTACACTGTACAGTAAATACATTTGCATGTAACATAGTAACTGCATGGTAATTAGTCAATTCAATTTGTAAATGCAATTGTGAACCAATATCACTGCCACTGGAGAACATTTGGACTTTGTGTTTCCCTCGCTGCTAGTGTTGAAACAGAGGGTGTTATAGTTAGACAAAAGGGAACAAAATGGGACAATTTCACCACATAAAATCCATGGAGGGTAATGATACGTGAATACATGTATATATATATATATATATATATATATATATATATATATATATATATATATATATACATACAACTTAATGAAAACATTCAATAAAGCATGAGATATTAGAGACAGCATCAGTAAGAAGTGAGAATGTTATAAAAGTCACAGGCCGTTTTATAATGCAATAACACAGTTGCTTGGGTAATCTGGTCATGTAGTGGGATTTAGGATTACACACCCTATATCTGACAATGTTGAAAATCTGATCTCAGTAAAGTCTTTGTCAGAATAGTCAAGCTCTTTCTATAATGCTTCAGAAATCCACCTGGGAGGTGGATCTATATTCAGTGATAGTTTAAGACCTTGAGTTGTTGCTTTCTGTGTCTTTCCAGCTGTTTCAATTTTTCTCTTAACAAAGGCAATCTTGCTTTCCTTGGCTGCAATCTGCTCCTTATTAGGAAGAAGTCCACAAACACTGCCTTGTACACGTGTCTCAGCAAAGATCCAGAGGGAGCACCATTCACAGAAGTGTCACCTTGTACTCCAGCCTGTTTTTAGCAAGGTCGTTGCCTTTTTTTCAGTATTCCAGGTCTAAAACATGTATTATTATTATTATTATTATTATTATTATTATTATTATTATTATTATTCTTTAATGCATTATGATATGCTTTCACGGCTTATTTGCTAACACATTTATTGTAATGCATTGCTGGTTCAGATTTTCTGTTCGATCAGGTACCACAGTGACTTTAACGTTAAAGTCTGGTCCTTACTTCAATTGTGCCACAGAGGCTGAGATAGACTTCTAGTCCCTCCAGCCCTGTGGCTGTTTGGAGATCAAAAGGCGACTGGTGGCTGTTTCCCAGTGGTCGCAAGACGGAAGTATTAACCACCCTTTACTCCGTGTCGCCATCTGCTGGAGAATACCTGCTTTTGCTAAAAAAAATCATATTGCATTAACTCCTGAAGTAGCAGTAGAATTTCAAGATATAATTACAAGTAAAAATAGAGCCCATGGCATTTCAGATAGGAAAGTCAAGGCAAGGTGAACTGAAGTGAACTTTGTACTATAACATTAACTCTGCAAAGAAAGACTGGAATAGTTTTTGGCAACCTCTTGGGGTGAGGCTTCCAAACCAATTTAGCAAACAGCCTTAACATAGGTTTATGCCTGGCTGTGTGTGTGGGGTGGGTTGGCATATCATTTTCAATGTAGAGTTTTTGGAATGACACATGGTAAAAGCAGACAAGTCATGTAAATAAAAGGAAAGCAAGCTGGGAATAAAAACCTTAAAGAACAAAAGAAGCACTTGTATCTGTGCATTATTTATTGAATATTCATCAGTATATGACACGTTGAATTAATGTACCGTTCCTCATTTGCTTTCCCATGGACTCGCACACTAAATGGAATTGTTTCTGCCATAAATCCTTTGGGTTCTGTGCAGTCCTGAGCACTTCCAACTCGTTGTTCTCACAGTAAATTATACTGGAAATGATATACAGTAAAAAGGTAATGTCAGACATTATAGATGTGAAAAGGCATTGAAGCACTATAGACCAACTTGTAGGCAGCAACGGGAGAAGGGCTTTTGCTTATGAATAACTGGTTTGTAAAAAATGTAGCACCGTTTTTGAGACAACAATTTCAGGAAAAAGCCTATAGATCACACTGGTGTATAAGTCGCTCCCCCCTTTTTAGGACCCCCTAAAAATACCTAGAAAATATACTTATACAAAGGTTTATATATATATATATATATATATATATATATATATATATATATATATATATATATATATATATATACTTGGTTTTATATAGACTGTTTGTGCATTTAAAACCTAGCAATTGAACACAATTAAATTCAACCTTAGTCCAGCATTGCTGTCATTATTTCCAGTAACACATTAAAAGGCCTTTAATGGGAAAGAAAGATGCAGGTAGATAATGCCATTTCTTTGCTTTAATGAGTTCTCCTTTATAATCACTGGCAGGCTTAAACATCTTGACAGAGGCTAATTATATTTCTCTCTCATATCACTTTCTCCTGCTTTTCTATTTCAATTCAACGGAAAGTTTATAGTTGAGCTCTAAATGTATCCATCATATACAGTAGGCTGAAAAATTATGAATTTTCCTGCTAATCAGCGCAAGATGATCTGACTGCCCATGTCAACTATCAAACACAGCTTTAAAACATTAAAGCAACACAAAACGATACACTAGCAACAGCAAAGCTGCAGCCTATCTCTCCATTTCACAATTCTAATTCCGGTCTTCCCTTTAAAAGAAGATCAGTTCTCAGTTCCATTGCTTTTGTTACCAGACAATTCCTTGGATTAATAAATGTACAGTGATGGGCCCAGCTGGCTATGCATGACAGGGGTAGCAATTCTTTAGTGTAGAGAGATAAGGTCACTGACCTTGTCAATCCACAGCTCCCATTTCTTTCACCAGAAAGTGTGTATTTATATTACAAAAAAACGCTGCTATGGACGAACGCCAGAGAATACAAATCTTCTCTTTCCTCTTTTCTATGGGTGCTTAGATTGGTGGCCAAAAATACAAGGAAATGTATGTAAATTAGATTTGTGTCAATAATATCATGTGGATTAACTCCGTGGTACTAAATTACGCTGTTTTTAAATAACATTACCCATTTTCCATTAATGAATGTTACTATGCAACACGGTTGATGCACAATTATGTATTTCCCTTGACTCCAACTAGATGGCAGTATCAAGTATCACGACTCCTGGTGTATAGCAGAGTTGAATTTGCTAGTGATATTATACAATGTACTACCGATACTAAAACCATGCCTACAAAAATGAATCCCATTTCTAACATTTTCTGTTTTTATTCATAGTCCTGATATTTGCTGAGCTGACAATTTTAGCATTTGCTTCCTCACAACATTGCATGTTCTCTTTGTCCTTAATTAGATTTGTATTTGCTAAATGGATGAAAAGGGAGGGTGGGCAGCCTAGATAGAAAAATGCTCAAGTCATTTATTAATAACCAAACACATGGGATTTGATGTCCTATGGGGTAATTTACATATGTCGTGTATTTTTAGAATCTCACTTTTGAATTGAATACTTGTTTTAAGTGGCCTAATTTTGGTAATCGCTCAAGCTGAAAAAAAAACCCACTGTTGTTCATTTTACTCTTTAATTGTTCCTGTTGTGAAATATAGGAGAAATATATTTATTGAGTTTTCTTTAATAATCTAAATGGTTCTGTAAATGGGCCCAGAACAGACTCGAACACATTAGGCAGAGAAACGCTAATAAACACATTGAGTAAATCATGAATGCTGCAATTAAACAGATCATTGATAATCGATAATTGATAGCTGAAAATCAAACCCTGCTTCTGGATTATTCTATTTCTGAAAGGCCTCCTCACATGTCGTCTACATCTCCATATATATATATATATATATATATATATATATATATATATATATATATATACACACTGCCTTAATTATAAAACCTGCTTTCCATTGGGGCCCACAGAGCTGTCGGGTGTCTGAACATCTAGTTCCATGTTGCAATGCTGAAGTAAAAGGATCCTTTGCAAAAGAGCTCAATATAAAGACACCATATATACATACAGACAGATTCAGTACATGGATTGTGAATTTGAAGTTTTCCATAAAAAGTAGTACATATGGAAAAATATCCCTGTGACTACTATGTGGAAATTTAAACAGATCTTAAATCAGAAAAAAAAGAACAAGTTACAAAAAAATCTCCCTTGATGAATGAGATCAATATCAATTTGAAGCAATTTTGCTTTGAAATGCCGATGGGAGTTGAATTCCAAAAGATTCCCTTTATCACCCAGTGTTAAAAGCATTTGAAATATTGTTAATTGAAGTTACAAAGGTATTCCTAACTAATCTACCATTCTTAAGAGTTCAAGTTCAAGGACTGTGAAGGTAATAATAATCTACATTTATTTCCTTTTAACTATATTAAAGCTGCCAGTTGTCTCTATGAAAAGCCTAATCCCACACATTGAAATATTTGAAAGCCATTGTCTTTAAGCAAACGTACAAGTTCTTATAGAAATACGTGTATAAAGCCTGTTTAAGTAATACAAATTTTGTGTGCAGAACACAGAGACACTATGCTCATTTGCAGTCATTACTCTTCAGTTAAGCTGGGTTTAAGTCTTTAAGAAAGTATTTAAGTTTCATTTTAGAAATACTAAAATAAACTTTGTGAAATCAATGGCAACCAAAAAAACGACTGAAGTCATTTAGAAAGATGTCTTACTATTATTACTATTTTAAAAACTGAATTTACAAAGTTTATTTGACTGTTTCTAAATGCTCCACCATTGATTGTTGTATAGTGATGGATGAAGTATTACAAGTTGTACAATATAAAGTCAAGTTTTTTGTATATTATAGAATTATGCATAAATGGAAAGTAACTGGTCACATCTTGCAGCATTATATATCCCTCTATACCATGCAGAAGAATTTATTTTCAACATTATAACATGACCTGGACCAGCAGAGGTAAGATACATATTCCCACGGCATACAAATATGTATTCTGCAGAAGTACATTAGTTTGTATTCTTTAGGGTATTTCTTTTACTAGATTCCCAGAAGGCACAGGCACATTGTTTTAAATATATATCATCTTGAATGTAATGTTCTGTTCTCCGAGGGGTTCAGACATGGCCATATAGAACACATATTGTAAATGGATTTACATACAGATCTTTAAAGCACAGCCATCAGAGTGTGTCTACTGCAGCATTACAGCTCTGCGCTAGAACTTTCCTTTGCAAAATTTATTAGCGATCACTGCATTGTAAAGGTAAAATGAAATCAACAGAATGCTAAGTTAAAAGCAATGCTGTATTCACACAGACTGGAGATGTTCCATTAATATACTGTAGTACAATGCTGGGGCACTTCAGGTTACAAATATAACTATAGAACAACGGCCTTTGAAAGTGTAAATAATGCAGCACTATGGTTTCAGTGGTTTCTGCAGTCGTTGCTACATTTTTGTATGATCACATTACATATATTACATCCGCTGGGTCAGCTATAAAACAAGGCTGCAATAGAGCTCATACCTTAATAAATGACTGTATAAGCAGTGTGGTCCAGTGTGGCAGCAGTGTGGAGTAGTGGTTAGGGCTCTGGACTGCATGACCGGAGGGTCGTGGGTTCAATCCCAGGTGGGGGACACTGCTGCTGTACCCTTGAGCAAGGTACTTTACCTAGATTGCTCCAGTAAAAAATCCAACTGTATAAATGGGTAATTGTATATAAAAATAATGTGGAAAAAATAATGTAACTGTATGTAAAAATAATGTGATATCTGGTAACAATTGTAAGTCGCCCTAGATAAGGGTGTCTGCGAAGAAATAAATAATAATAATAATAATTGAGCATATTCCAAGTATACTCTAGTCTAAAGGTATACTTAACGATATACCAAACACCTGAACACTGCTGTGGTAGTATACTTTAACGGTATACTTCATTCTTGGGTCTTTGCAATTCTGAAGCCCAAAAATAAGGACAAATCTGCCTAAGATGTGTTGTTTCTGTACAAAGTGCAGTGAAATCATCTAAAATCGTGATTCTGCAATTTGAATTCCCTCTGCAAAACGCATTGGATATTATGCAAATGTCCCTGCAAGGCATAAGTATTCCAAAGGGCTTGCAGGTCACCCATTGTGCTGACTAATCAAATCATAAGATTTGTAATTAAACCATACCTGCAGCCTCTGCCAGCTGTGGGTATTGTAACTTGCTCAGGTTCCCCTAATATACAAGAAGGTGGAAGAATGCAAACTACTGATACAAATGTACAGCAACTTCATGTAGGAAACTAAGGCTTATTTAACCACAGTCTAGAACAGTCTCCCAATGTTTAAATACAAATAAAATAATGTAATTCAGTTTTCACTTTCAACATGAACATGAAGAAAGTTTTCATATTTGCTACCCCGCATAGTAAAATACACTATCAGTCCAATAACACTCTAGTTTCCTACAGTATATTATTGGAAACTAAAGTGTTTTCTGTAGTCGTTTATATTCATATTTTATTTATCTGGGATTATACTTGTGTGCCCTGTGTCTAGAAAATCAAAAAACATATTCTGAATAGAGAAGGGAAGTCAACAGTAATTTTTTTGCATAACATCTATTATTATGCCAATTATTATGTTCTAAATGCATTATTTATATTAAGTGAGTCTTCAGTTTTTGTATAATACAATAACGGCTCAGAAGAAATTAGAACGCCAGTGACATTTGGCATTTTGAAAATAAACAGGGTAGGCTGTGATAAAATTACAGGAACACACATCAATTTCCTAAGAAACAGATTTACAAAACACGACGAATGATTTAGAAAAGATGTATGAATATACCCTTAATACTCCAAAGACACTGTGTCTTGTTTTTGAAAGCTAAAACACTCGGACGCCATGCTGTGCCAATTCATTCTGCACACTGGTCCCTATTGTCACTTCAGAAGCTTTTTCATAGACGTCTCTTGTAGGCGGCTAGCTAGGTAGTCAATATAACAAGTCAATAAGTTGGTTTCCCACTGACAGCCAAATGGAAAACAAACACAACTATCATGACAGCTACTTTTCCTAACTACATTTGTCTTTAAAGAGCTGCTTTCATTCCAGCTACAAACTCTCCATAATGGTGTCAGGTACAATATATTACATTTTAATACAAAATGAGTGTAGCTGTTATCCTACATAAAAGAACTGCTGTTGTGTGTGTAAAGATTATCTTTCTTCTTTACTTTTTTTAATATAGCTCCTTTCATAGTGGACCACCATCACAAAGCGCTTTACAGAGGTAGGCTGTGAACTGTGCATTATATGCAGAGTCACTTACAATAGGACACTGATTTAACATCTCATTCGCAGGATGGAGCACAAGGAGGTTACGTGACTTGCTCAGGGTCATACAACGAGTCAGTCAGTGACAGAGGTGGGATTTGAACCAGTGACCTTCTGGTTACAAGGCCTGGACTTTAACCACTGGACCACACTGCTTCCTTATTCATGTTAAAAGCCATCACTGAGCATGATGGTGGCACACTGCAGCTTTAAGACAATGATCCTTTTCTCCTTAACTTAACTGAACCAGGACTTGCCTGACAAACAGTCATGCTAACGTCATTAGTTTTCTGCTTGGTTTTCAATTTCAATGTACTAATTGACCTTGAAAGAAACAAGGGGTATGCTAAAACAAAGAATATTTGCCTAACTAATTGGTAATTAGGACCCCAATTAAGTTCCCCAGTAGGCTTTGTGTTCTCAGATACTGGGTAAACAAGATGTCCTTCATTTACTTAGAGAATAATGTGTACACGATACCAGGCACTCATACTGTACAGCTATCTTTATACAGGCAGAGGACTTGGTTCATAAAACGTAGTTTGAATGAACGTCAACGCAATATTGGTCTGATTTTATTTTATAAATACTAAATACTAAATACTAAATGTGTTATCTTTTTTTTTGTCTTCATTACTCCTATGAGAAATATGAAACAACACCTTGTATATAGTAATGTCAAATGGAGAGAATTTAATATAAAGTCAGGATACGTTTAATCGGTTTGTGGTTTTAGACCAAACAGAATAATATAAACCTGAGAAAACGTATTAAAAAAAGTCAGTTCCGCGTATTATCTGTCAGACTTCCAGTTGGACCTGAAACCAAGGCAGGTTACATGTAATAAATGATGAAAAACACAAATTCAAATTAGAATAGGTACACCAACTGTATACTGGCTACAGAAATAATGAAAATAAAATTCAGTAGAATTATATATTTTTCTGAAGGGACGCTATAAAAAAAAACAGATGTGTCTAAAATTCCTCGGAGAAAAAAAAATCATTTGGAAAAAGAATGGCTATTTGTACAGTATGGCTTTCGAACCAAAAGGGTAACTGAAAGATCAAGTGCCAGGAAACGTAACGTCTCCCCAAAGGTCTATATTACATTCAGTCTGAGTGGTGATAGAAAACCTTGCCGGTTTAAAGGAAAGTGAACTGAGAAGGAAAGAAGCCAATACATCATAATTGCAAGTTAATGCAATACACACTTGTAACAGGGCGAGTAGCCCTGTACATTGTTTTGTTTATTTTAGTTTAGAACGCGGGTCCCCTCCGCCCTGTGTTATTTTGTATTGGTTTATTATGATTTAGTATTTAAATGTATGACGGCGAAGCGCCGTATGTTATTGTTTTGTATTAGGACGGCATGGCCGATTGTTTGTTTTGTTTAGCGTGGATGGTAGCCCCATCCACAACATAATTAAACTCGTGCAGAAGGTGGCCATCTCCGAATTAATTAAGTGATTAATTTGGTTGCTAATCGGGAGATGGTCACCTGAATATAAAAGCCTGCAGCTCTGCAGCTCGAGGTGGTGGGTGTACAGAGAAGAGTACGGGAGAGCGAGAGCGAGAGCGAGAGCGAGAGCGAGAGAGGAGAAGGAGAAGGAGAAGGGAGAAATCTAAAACGAAACGAAAAAGCTATAGGTTCCGTGAAGGCTACTGCCCAGCCGGTCCTTAAGGATTGTTTTGTGTTTGAGATTTGTTTTTGTTTGAATCTTTTATTTTCGCTCTGTGAGCAAAGTGTTTTTGTTTAAACCTTTTATTTATTTTTGTGGTATTTACAATAAAGACGGCGCAAACGCCATTTTACTCTACCTGCGGTATCCTTTTCCAGTTCCTGCTTCTGGTCTGACGCCGCCCACTCCGGCAGTCTTTGTGACAACACTATACTTGGTGACTTCAGGAATCTGGCCAGCAGTGGATGTTTCAACATGTGGGGACAGGTGAGCCGAGTCAAGAAACATGAGTAACAAGAGAACCTGGAGATTCAAATTCACCACCATGAGGGAAAAGAGCATTCCATTCAGAAGCTTGCATGCAGCATACAGTTCAATTGGCTAGATGGAAACATGATGCAAATGTTACGCATGTATTGAATTCACACCTGACACACACACACCAGTGTCAGTCCACCACTGGGGCTGGCACATAATTCCATAATATCATTTGCTATTTACAATTAAGGGGTTCCCAAACTGTCTTGCTTTATATTGGTCATTTGAGTGACAGCCTTTCCGTTCTAGATCCCAGTTTAGGAAACACTGCCTGTAGTTGCTTGTGTGAAGGTGAATAACCCCAGTGAGCTTTGTGTTTAGCATCTACATGTCTTTCCACAGGTTAAGGTTAGATATCTGTCCACTTTATCCAGGCATCAATTACATTTCAAAGTTGCTGTGAATCTGCCAACAACGTTAATCTTGGAGGTACGTATTAAATCTGATTGAAGTGTTTAGAAATGCCAGACACTTTGTCAAACTCCATTATGGAAGCCTTCACATCAGCATGTTATTGATTGATCAATGAGAAAACAGGTGTAGACAAGCAGTACATGACAATACCCCCAGATAACACTGTTCAGTATTGGGAGCTATTTACAGGAAAACATTCTCAAAATCTACAGCCCTTTGGTTATATTTGTAAACTGAACACTGATGTATTTTAGTGATATCAATAAAAAGATATATGAATGCTAGAGATCAAAACATACACAGACTTAAAATTACATCCAGATATGTATATGGGGAAAGGTCATATAATAATTTGTACTGCATATTTCATATTAGCATCACAAAAATCCCTGTACTAGTTGAAGAATAATTTTTGACGTAACATGTTTTACTAAAATAGAAAATAAAAAAAACATGTGGAAAAGATAATAGAAAAATCATTAAAAAGAATAACATTTATAGTTATATCTGTCAAGCTTTAACTCAGTCTTGTCAGTGTTAAATTAATAGCTCAGCTGTTATCTGAGACTTGCAGTCCACAAGCTGCCATGTGTATGAACTCCTGGCGGACTATTTTAATTAAATGAATAAATAATCAATCCGCTTCTCAGAGCCCCAAACTACCTAGTCCAACTCCTAGCCAGGGAAACAAGGACATAGCATAAAGTCAATAATACAGACAGTAACATCCCACTACCTCCTGAGGCATCCATACACCACTGGTCATTGGAAATGAAGACCATGGCTATCTGTGATTAATAATGCAGTTTCCATTTCTCTTAGACACATACATAGCTTACCTTTCATGGCAGAGGTAGTGATATTAGCACAGTGTACCCAAGATTCTTTCGCACCCTACTTACTGTGGATAGTGAGTTTGACTGACAATCCACAGAGTAGAACTATAAATTGGGCATTACCGGACAGCAATGAAATCAGGAAAGGTTTCTCATTTGTATGCCAATTTAAATGTGTACTTCAGATTTATGTGTATCAGCCAACAGATACAGTATATACACCTCTTAAAGCCTGGGTTTGAATCCATCTTAGTAAAATAAGTTCAGTGGTCTCAACTTAGCCCCCACTTGCAGTCTTTAAGACCGACCCTAACATGCACTGCTTGGCCACTTCATTAGGACTGCTACCTATTATTGTGTGGGGTCGCTGTACCCTGATCACAGCCTTGACACATTGCATAGCCTCCAAAAGGTCTTGGGAGATGTCTCAAGGGATGTCAATCCATTCCGTCATTAATACTGCAGGCTTGACAAGCCTCTCTTTTCCCTCTGTCCATCACTTTCCTTTGTTTTGCCACTGCAGATACACTCTGATGACTGCTGTCTTGGAGCAGTCTACCAGCGTGACTGTTCTGTGGCACCTGCTCCACATGCAACCACCATCATGCCCATTTAGAATGCAGTTACAGATTTGCCTTTCCCCATTTCTGATTTATAATGCTGCAAGGATCACTTGTCACGTCACATGATCAACCTAATGTGCATCTCTAATTCAGGTTCAATGCCAAATCCATTTGGGTAGACAGGTCCCAACAAAGTGGCCAGGCAGTGCAATATATATTGCCCTATATTGTTGTCTGCTCCTCTGCCTTGAACTCATGTAGGAGATCTGTTTGTTTGTTTGTTTGTTTTTCTGAATCTCTATGGGTGCAATTACACTAGCTCTTTCTATGTTGGCTTGAGGGTCAAGCTGGTACAAATGGGCTGGTTTAAATACAGATGGAATAACAGAAGCCAGATTGTGTTGGTCCAGCTCCTGTTTTATGCCTGTTCTATGCCAAGAGAGACTACTAATTCAAATAGCTGGTAATAATCTTCCAACACCTTTATATTATCTACGTGCTTTAGCAATTGTCTTTCAAATCATTTGTATTAGACCAACTGAGGGGAGTGAATTTCTATGTCTATATCTACAAATCTATTTTTGGAACTTGCAAAGATTAAAAGATAAAGAGGATTCTAAGGTTGATTTATAACTAAAGAGTGCTAAAATGCACCCATACAATAGCTGCACAAAACAGACACATTGTGTTAGCTACAGCAGCTGCGGTGATTATGTAAATTTATTTTGGAATCGCTACAGTATATAGCTTCACAGGCTGTCTTTATAATAACTACGTTATTACCTGATATGTTAGAGCCAACAAATCAACAATGTATTCAGCAACATAAAATTCAACAACTCCTGAATTACTGGTATCCAAGACCTACGTTATGGGGACAATTTATCAACTTGGAATGCAAATTGTAGACTGGTATACTAGCATAGACAACACTCACTTATGTGGTATGTTTTTACTAGCAGATGTCATCTAGGCAAGCCTATTTATGCCAAGTTGGCCAGCCAGAGTAATGCATCAAGAAGGTAACTGCCCTGCTGGTTACTAAGCTGAATGCCAAGTGGAGCTGTTGATAAATAACATTAAAATAAGAATACTCCTAATTGAAAAAAATTGATTTTTAATTTTTCATTTCCAGGTGCATGTATTTAGCAATGGTGAACATGTTCTGTTTTTAGACTCCATTTTAATATACATATGTACTTACACAATCACAATATTATTTTACATCATTACAATGTACACAATACAGCTCTAATCCTGTCCCTAACCATAACTCTAAACCTACCCTAAACCTTTTCTGATACAATTGTGTACTTACATAAATCATGCAAAAGGATGTACACATTAAGTACAGTGTAACTATGCATAATAACATTGTCATTATGCGTAAGTACACATGTATTTACTAAGTAACTACTACACAAATACACAGTAATTACAGACAATGTAGTGTTACCAAAGAAAGTTTGTTAAACCTAAATCAAACAGCTGAATTGTGGAGAATTAAGAGCTGCATCTGTTTTGCAACATGGCATCATTTGGAACAGTTATGTCATGCAGTTATTCTGTATGTAGTGTAGTGTTGAATATGTAATGTAGTGTTGAATATGGAATGTAGTGTTGAATATGGAATGTAGTGTTGAATATGGAAACTCTAGAACTCTCAACACTTGTCGTTGAAGAGAGCTTTTACATCAATAAGTTTAGCATCTTATTCCTGTCTGTTTCTTTAACAAACAACTGCATCGAGTGGTATGCCCAGTTAGTTAAACCCAGCAAAGTTCAGTTTTACCCTGAAGATATTAAATAGAAAGATGCTATTCAGTTGGGGCAACCCAGGAATGATTGAAGAATTAAAAAATGAATTCTCAGGTCCCGGAAGACCCCTTTGTTTCTCAAACCCAGTGGATTGATGCACATCCATTTACCTGTTCTTGACGCATGCGAATGAGCTGGTAAATGGAGACATAAGCTAAGGTTGTGTTGGTCTGTCAACCAGAAACCAGCTGAATATGTATGAATTATCTCTTCCATCTGGGTAATTAGCAGCAGCACAGACAATGAGTCTGCTGGAATCACTGATCGCCTGGATGTTCATGGAGTTATTCCTTTTCAAATACTGTACATCTGATGGGTAACTAAATGCCACCTGGTTGCAGTTCATGCCTCTGTTCAATGTCTGCTTACTGGATAGAACTCTGTATTCGCATGGCACTGGTAGAATCAGATCTTATTTAATGACAGCTGAACTGTGTACCTCCTTTTTAAAAGATGTCATTATAAAAAGTTTGAGAGGCATACAGTTTCTATTTTAGGCACACTAAACAATAAATGAAATTGGCATGAACTGTAGGTTAGCTACCAAGGAAACAATTATGATGTACTTTTTGTGAAAAGTACAATATAATGGGTTACATAAAGACTGCTTCTGATGGGATTGGAATGGAGAAATTGGCAATTTTCCTATTAAAATCTACAAAAAACTGAGAAAAAAAAGAAACAATAGGACTTTACTTTGAAGAAACCTAATTTTATTTCAAAGTGGATACATTACAAGTAATGTACCATGTAATTTAATTAAGAAACACTTAATAATGTTTCATTTTAGATGTATCTGTATCCTACAATAGCCAGTTTAATTTAAAGTGATTTGAAATGTTTTTTTCTACTTTTCTAAACATAGAATCTCCCAAGAGAGAAGGTGAAAATGTAATGTATTTAATTGGATCCGGAAAACTTATTAACAATAATCCTCTGAAAAAGCAGAAACTATAAATCTGTGCAATAGCTCAAAAGTGGCATTTTGTATTTAGTAAACAGTATATAATCAGTTTAATATAATCATGCAATGCATGTTAGTTTAGACTAATCATATTAATTGTATATTCTGGTAGGAACATTTAATTTGGTACAATATTATCGTGCATCTTTGAAATTCAATAACAACAATTATAAAGGAAATGGCAAAAAAATGAAGTGTACCTGTTTTATGTGATTTTGTTAGTTAGATATACTGTACAGTATTGAACTGGCTAAGCACTATGTGTGTCCCTTTGATAACTGCAATTAATTGGCCAGGATTATTTATCTCATGTTCTTGAGGAACATTGACTGGAGAACATCGCAATTACCAACCACAATAGTAAGCACGTCATCCTGCGTTGTAATGTGTTACAGTGTTACATTACTGTATCTTATAAAGGAGTGAAATGCAATGCTTTAAGATACATATTCTTACATTCTAAATCCCATAGTCTGACTGCAGCTACACCATTAGAGTTAGTTTGAACTTCTACACATTAACTGATAAAGTCTATAATATAGTCTTTTTTAAATCTGCATATTCCGGATTGAAGTATAATAAAAGTATACTTTTTTTTTTAATGGTATTTCTTTGAAGCTATTACATCACTAATAAACTAAATGTACCCATCGCTCCTTCGAGATATTAAGCAGCAATTAGTTACTGAAAAAAAGAGCCAAAGTTTGAGGAGTTTGAGTTTTTGTAAAACTCTAAGAAGTAACTTGGCTGTTTAGTAAACCAGTCACTGATTTTCCAATGATGTTCCTTCATGTGAGGATTTTTTAAAAACGAAATACACATTTTCCACAATGTGTGAGTCCTACAAAATGATAGTACAGTAATTCATAACAGGTAATAATTACAGAAATCATGTATAACAAAAAACAATAATAATAATAATAATAATCATAGTCATTTAGACTATCCTTCAGCGTGCCAAGGTTGTGGTATATCCAGCCAAGTATATGATTTCTATAGCCAAAAATTAGCCTCCACTAACATTGATTGTTGTCTGTTTACTATATCCAATCCTAGATTATCCTTCTATGCAGTCTGCTTAATGAGATCCTGATAGTACCATTTTTATTTTTATATTTAGTGTTTCCAATTATAATTTTTCCCCGATTTTCCCCCAGTTTGGAATGCCCAACCTCTTTTCTCCTCACCGCGACAATTCCCCACATGGCTCAGGAGACCAGAAGATTCACTGGCTGTCCTCTGATCCCACGACCAAGCCAGCTTCCTGTTTTACCCAGGAACTCGAGAGCGGATGTCAGTGAGCTACCGACCTCTGGAAGACAAAGGCCAGCCCTGCAGGTGTCCGCTCTGAGCTCACTGGGTACCTGGCCAGCAGGATGCGCTGTAGAGCGATGAGGAGACACAGTCCCTGCCAGTTTTACCTCCGTAACTGAGCCAATGCGACGCTCCCTTCGGAGTCCCCAGCGAAGACTGGCCTACTTCGCATGTTTCTACCAGGTGAGTCACTTGAGACCCCGTGATAGTACTGCTTTTTAACTCTGTATGAATGTTCACTTTCATTGTTTAGATCAAGTCTTGTAAACTTCCAGGGCAAACATTCTTTGTGTGTCCCAAAAGTATCTACAAAGCCAAAGTCAAAACCATGCCTGCAGTTTTCAGGTTTGTCAGAAATTAGACTGCAATTTAACTTCCATTCGCACAGCTGCAAATCAATTAGGGACAATTTCCCAGTAAAATAACTGCAGTCAAAATCTAGACCACTTCCTGTATAATTGCAGCTTTTTCCCCTTATTCGTTAAAGTAAAATCAAGCTTTCAGTTGCACATCCTCCGGAGATTTGTTGTCTGCAGACAGTTTTTAAAGTACAATAGTTTCTTCCTTTATACCAATAGCATGTGCACCTATTACAATATGGCAAGTATCAGTCAGTACTCCGATAATGAATACGTTTTGAAAAATGCAAACTTTTTTGTCACACTTGTACTTGCTTGAACTAGTCATTGTATTTATCTTGCTCTTATTGTATTATTACTTGTACTGTAACACTTGAAATGTATTTGTTTACGATTGTAAGTCGCCCTGGATAAGGGCGTCTGCTAAGAAATAAATAATAATAAATAATAATAATTCCAGTTAAAGTTCTATAGGCACTTCTAAATGCTCTTATCCTTGCAAAACAAGAGAAGATTCTTTCTCTGTAGTCGCCCCCATTGAAATGCTCTGTGTATTTTTAGCGAAACCCTTTCCTGACCTCATGGAGCTTCAGTTCCGTCTAAAACCCCCATTACTTCCTAACTTTTCTGACATCTGTTTCAAGCATAGAAAGATAATTTTTAATTATTCTCCTTCAAGACCACAGACAGGATCTAGTCCCAGTTGCAGATCATACGATTTTGCTTAAACCTTTTAGGTTTTTGCTAGCTTGGCAATATGGTTGTTAATTATACCTTTAAAGTATGTACATATTATAAATGAATAAACTTGAAGGACAAACCCCATATGTGTTCACATTTTTATACAAGATATTTAGTTAAGTACAGACTACTGTGGAAAGAAAGACACACAAATACTGCACACTATCTGTGCCCATTGCCACAAGGAACTTTAGAATTCAAAGCCAGCATGCATTGCGTTTTCCTAAAAGCAATTCAAAAATTAATTTGATCTAAAGTCCTACCAATACTAACGCTCCATTAATTATGCAACTGTCTTTTCAGGATATATGGAATTTGTATAGATAAGTTGGTATTCAGTGATAAAATCCTGTGAAATCTCCCTCACAGAGCATTAAACCACATTATATTAATCTTTTTTGTGGTGCTTTGAGTTACATATATATGAAATTATTCATTCATTATTGTAATATTTCTGTACTTAAAATAGACTTATAGTGCATGTAATGCCATAGGGGTCTTAATTGAAATCTTAAATATTCACATTTTTACCAAGCAACAGTTCTAAGTTTTGTTCCACACGTTTCATTTTATTGTATGTTGTTTGTGATTGTAATGCCCTTCCTATACAGAACAGGACCTCCATGTAAATGAGGGCTCAGTATCAATGGGTATATCTTCTAGTTATATACCAGTAACTAATACATTAAGAAATTAAATAACATTTAAAGAGCCTTTTTTTAACTGTTCCTATACCTTTTATGTAGGATTTTGCAATCATTTACTGTTGCAATTATGTGGGTGTGGTTCTTGGTTATATTTAGGCTGGAGTGGGGTCATGTAAGAGTCAGAATGATGGGAGTGGAAAAATCAGTTGGCAGAATCAGTACTCTTTAACATGAATTGTAAGATATTTATTTATTTTATTTTTAGCTCGGCTGTATACTGTAGCATCACTTTAAAATAATTATTCGTATTTACTAACACATTCCTTACAATAAATATCTGATCCTGCGTTTTTCATGTTAATGATGTGGGGTAAAAAGTTCAAACATGAATTCAAAACTTAAGAAATCCCTTAGAAGAAATATGATGATGCTTTATGAATATTCACTGTTATTTGCATATATTTACAGTAGCATTGCTTTTCCCTGTGGCCTACTCACCCTTTGTTCTATATAAATGTTTCAATATCATATTCAACAACTTTTTACAGTTTTCCCTTTTTTATTAATCTGCCAACATTTACATTTACTGTGTGTGTGTGTGTGTGTGTGTGTGTGTGTGTGTTTACATGTCTAATTTATGAAAGGAGAACATTTGACAGTACACAATTAGAAAAAAAAAAACCTAGGGACCTCATATTAGTTAACTGTTTTATTATTTGTTTCTTGTAAAACAAAAAACAAAAACAAAACATATATAAAAAAATGCTTAAAAAAAACAGGAGCTAATTAAAAACTTTGCTTTTTAAAATGGTGGTGTTATAGGAGACCAGCTTAACTATTAAATTTCAATTCTTACATTTTTTTGGTTACAAATAAAAAAATGAACAACTCAGAACCAAATATACCCTGGGGTATCACAGACACTGTGGCCCTCGTGTACAGGTTACCAATTGACTTTCCTTCACGGCGGTTCAGTCAGCTCAGCTTCTGACTGCAAAGTATCTGGGACAGCTTGCGTGTCCAATTTGTTTTTCACTCCAAGACACTCCAATTAAGACAACGGGGAATGTGCCTTTCTGGGTCACTGTAAATGTGTTTCAGTCTATTTCAGGGACAACAACTACCGGTAAAGAGTGACTTCCAGCTGGGTCAAGTCAGAAAGAAATCACTGGTTGGGGATCAAAAGGTCGCTTAAGGCCATACCTTATGTTCCACAAAGCAAGCACTTGTGAAAGTAAGAAAATAACTTATGTACTCTTCACTTCTATCATTTTCCTGCCAACCCTGTCAAAAGAGTCCTTAAATACTGTTGGTACACCAGAGTGTAACCATTAACTTGCCCCTTCTTACATCCACTAAGGGCAGAGTGTTGCAAGGGGACAGGCTAATGGTAACGCTCTGGTTAACCAGCCATCCATTGAGCTAAGACATACAGTACATGCAGTTACTAGCAACCCTGATAAAGACAACTTTCGGTTATTAACAACATTTTCACGGGAACCAATCCCATCCCAGACTTTAATGTTAATGGATTTCGGATATTAGCAACTGCCACTTAATGACAACTTTCTTTTACAATTTCTATGGCTACTGCACTCCCACTAATACATTTTTTAACACTGTAATGAACCAAGACGTGTATTTCAGTGCACTGTTTCTACAACTATAGTATACATCGTTTTGTCCATATACATGCACTTGAAAATGTGGCTTTTCACTTAATAACAACGTTCGGTTAATAACAACTTTTTGCTGGGAACGGAGAGGTAGCTAATAAGCGGTTTCGACTGTATGTCTGAAAGCTTTTAAAAAGTTACCAGGATGTGAAACCAGAAATAGAAAATGATTTACAAAGGGAGTATAATAAGATATTATAATCTGTACCAAGTATTGAGCAGCTATTGTTAACCCTCAAAACAAAACAAGAACCTTTTTATGTTCTCCTGGAGAAGTAAACTGCCTCTTAATCTTGCTTACCCACCTGACTAGATTAACTGTGTTGGGGTGTGTGAATTGCCCTGAGTGTGCCCTAGTGACACCACTGGCTTGAGTTATTTTTCAGGATCATTTAGTTCTGTTTGCTGAATCTCTCCAATGTGGTCGGCAGTGCCATCGGAGGAAATTGTATCATGCAGCTGAATGGAAGCAGTCTCTTTAGGAGACTTTAAAAGGTCAGTCAAAGTTACTTTGCACAGTCTGCTCTGTGAACTCCGACAGGGTGATCTGTTGTTTCACTCCAGACCTGAGTTCATATCTCTTTGTACTGCCATGTTGAATTTAAACAACTGTCTGAACCAGGATTAAGTACCTTAAGATGTCTGCTATTTCAATAAGCTGTATACTTAAGAAAGGGAATATTTGTGTTTTAATACAAATCAAGTTTTAGTACAAAGGACAAACAAATGAGCTTAAACCCTGTTACAAAGGGAAAATAATTCATTTCAATTTCGTTTGACATGACATATCGATCCAGAAAAGATAAAGAATGAGTTATTGTTGATGTCTTTTATGTTTATTAAGACATTTGCCTTGCGGCCGCTACAGTACAGCATGAGCATACCTTTGTGTTTTGAGCGAAACGCCATCAAAGTGCATTGTGTTCATGTGTCCTATTGCAATGCTGTGATAAGGATCAACATTCTTCTGTATTCACAGGCACATATATACTCAAGTACAAACATACTGCAAAGTATAACCCAGCTCGTTTCTACTAATGTCTTCAACTTCCCAACCCAATAATGAGAGTCTAGACATCCCTTAATATTAAATGTTGCAGCTCAGTGGTTCAGTCCTGTGAAAGGTATTATTATTATTATTATTATTATTATTCCAAATATTCATTCATTATTAAAACACATTAATTAGCTGGTATACACATAGGAAATCAAAAGCACAGCAGTGCCTACAGTTCAGTTTTCTACTGAATTAAAGCTACTGATGCTTACTGTGTTTATGTCTGTAGATTAAAAATGAAGACATTAAAACCAAAGTGGAGTGGTACACATTTCACTATCACTGTGGCTACCTTGCATTAGTCAGCAATACAAATTTTATTTTTCTGAATGCACTGAGCAATCGAATAACTGAATAATCGTTCAACTAAATCCATATTATATTGTAGTAAGGCCAAAAGTATTAAAGGAGCTTTTTCATTCATTCAGGCGGTGATTTGGTATATATGAGTTCTGGAAAAAAATCAAAAATCCTTCTGGTTCAGATTAACTATTGCAGCAGAATTCGAAAATAATAAACTATACTTCCAAGTAGCAGTGCCGTATCAGGTTAAAAAAAAGCAAAAAACAGACAGCTTCAAAGAAGGAGGATGCTGGTATGCATGCAGCTAAAACTAACATGCGCAATGTAAACAAACTGGAATATCAACAATGGCTGGTTCCAGCTGAAGCAGAGTGTACAGATTGCTAAACTATGGAAGAATGACATATTCGAGTGTAGAATTTAATATGATAGTACGTTTCTGACAGTACTCAAACAGTTCCACAGCTTTCACCCTCTGTGTTCTTATTAAACCTTTCTCTTCCAATCCCTTGAGAGAGGTTCTTTAGGCAGGGTTAACACACCATGACTGGACAACTCCAGCTTAATTAATTATAGCTAATGGATCCTAATTTAGGATTGTCCAGCGACTAGTGTCACAGGGGGATATTGTAGGGCAGACAACAAGACATGCCTATGATTTATTAAAGCAATCTTACTTGGGAACTTAAGTTTTATTTTGTTCTCATGTTAATATTTATAAGAAAAACATGCGTTGCTCCTAAAAAAATGCTTTCTTGAGTTTTCTTCAGAACATTTGTTTGAATTGTGTTTTATTAAAACAGCTACCTTGTCAAGGACATGAATACTGTAGTTTGTGCAACATGGGTCATTTAGCTTTAACAGACTGATTTCTAAAGTTAACAGATTGCCTCTAAATTAATTGAAAGAAAGCTTTTACCAATTGATGCGAACAGATGAATATTGCCACTCAAACATTTGCCAGCTGGGCCCTCTTGGCACACAATGGTAACTCAGTATTTTTTTTTTCGGATCTAGAGATGTTAGATTTCTGCATGTTACAATTAGTGTACAGTCTCTGTACTTAGTCCTTTCCATCTGTGCTACCTTTGCTTGTGCTATAGAAGTAACACAAGCACCGGCTATCGCTAACAATACTGCTGTAGGTTAGACATTCACATTTGCAGCAGCAGCATATTTTTATATAACTATAGATAGATAGATAGATAGATAGATAGATAGATAGATAGATAGATAGATAGATGCCCTGCTAACTTGGCGCTTTGTCTCCAGGGATATAGAGTCCATCCTGGCATATCAACACATTTTTCTCCTCCTGCAGTCCTCCAGTACATTACTAACCTCATTTTTCAGTCCCTCTGCCTGTGCATTTATCTCGCTTGCAGTGTGCAGATGTACTGCACAATTCAACCTTTGGAGATGCTTTTTCTGTCTCTCCTTTCCAGCCGTGAAGACTCAAATCCTGCATGGAAGTCTTGTTGGATTTCCAGTTCCTTTTTGTTGAGGACTTCCAGTATATTGGGCTGATTTAACAACTTCGCCTGGAGCTGGAAAGTAGTTTGTGTTAATGGTATTATTTGCACAGTACTGTCTGCATTTTCCTAATGTGCATACTACATTTTCTGTTTAATATTGATTAGTCAAAACTATAACCCTCTGATATTGCTAAGGGGTCAAAAGTCAAAACACTATCCTCTGATAACAACTAACTGATGTCATTTTTCAACCCCTGTGTCTGCCTCTGAAAAGCAACTAAATTAGCTTTTTTTGTTTTGTTTTTTTTTTTTTTTTATAAAAATGACTACAAATTTCATTTCACCTGTGAAACTATGATTTACTATTCTGATTTTTTATTTACTTACTCAGAGTTGCCACAGTTATACAGGGGGCAGAAATTACAGTTGTACAGCCTCAGTGCTCATTTATAAAACTTCACCTTAGAAATGCAGCTTGAAGGAGTCTTTTTAGAATAAAAAACAGTGGTTTAAAAAGAAGTTAGTAACCCTAGTAAATACAGATATACTGTATGCAGAAACTCCAGTACAGAATGATACCGAACATACATAACAGTATATTAAACAAGTAGGCAGAGTTATTTTGGGTAGTTGTACTATTTTTATTATTAATGCAGATTTCAGAGTGGATGTTTCAGAAGTTAATCCAATAGCCAATATGAATAGAAATATATGGAATTATTTAAGAAAGAAGATCCAAAAAACAGACATCTGTAGTAACAGATTGGTTTGGTTGTGTACCAGCACAGCTGTGACCTGGCATCTTCACCAGCATATTCTGTTAAATTGTTCCATCGTATAATATCTCACAATCAGGTCTAGATCTAACATACAAACACCCGAGTCAGGTCACTAATGTTCTTGACCAAAAACAGTTGTGCTATTGCCCACAAACTGGCCAATAATCACTCTAGCTGTCATTCGTCAAAGAACTATTGACCTCTGATGTCACTAAGTCAAAACAATATTGTCCTGTGACACTGCAGGTGTGAAGAAATAGATATTGACTGCAGGTTTCAGCTTATATTGGACACGTGTTCCCCTTAAAATGCAACCTCCAGAGAACAACACATTTCCCTCAGTCTGTCAACCCCTGGGGCAATAGTTTTCATGGCAAGGCTCCAGTCAATATTTGTATACTGTATCCTAAATCTTAATTAATCGTGTCACTATGTAGGGGCACACAATATCTGTCATAGGCATGTTCAAAAGAATCACACACTGGATTTGATCAGATTTCAGTTTTTATAACCTTTTTTTTAACATACAAGTGTTAATATTTATCTTTAGAATTCTTCTTTCAGAGGGGGGCAGCATTCTAGAATGGTGCACAAACTGGTATGGTGTATAGTATAAACCATGGTTAACCTGACACTGGTGCTGCTCGCACTGCAGGCAAAAGCACAACTGAAGAACAGGATGCTGAACTGGAATTTGGAATTGGATCCCACCCTAGCTCTTCAACTGTATAATACACCCAAGAAGAACAGCTATGCAGTTTTGTGTAATACGTTCTGACAGATTCAAAGGCTTTTCTTAATGGAGCTGTCTCCCATTTCTAGACTTCATTGTGTACTGCTGGACAAGGTGAACCCCACCTGAAATAATTGAGGCCAGCTAGGAAACGGCAGGTTTCAGTAAACCCCTCATGTTGAAATGTAGTGAAAATGCAACTAGACATCTTGAAATCGTAACACGTCAGATGGTATAGACACTCATTAACAATATAATAATGGTGCGCTTAAAACAGCCATAAAGAAGAGACTGTTATGAAAGGAAAGCTATTTGATGTCTTATGTATATTGATTTTAAGTTCTACTGATGAATGCCTGTCTTTGTCTCAACTTTGGATGCCAATCGATAAGCACTTACTACTTGAGGAAAAACTTTGCCATGCCAAGAATGTCAGACGAATCGGAGTGGTCTAGATCAGATAGAAAATAGATTGCTAGGAAGGGCTGTGGGTCTACAAAGTAACAATTGCCTTTTTGTCCTGCAAGTTTCCCCATTTAATCTGATCCATTTCTTTAATCCATGACCATGGTTTGAAAATGAATACCAGGGGTGTTATTTATAGATAAGTTTTAAGCCCTATAGAAAAGCAGGAAAGATGATACAACATTTATTTTATTCTCTTTCGACACAACTCCTCCACTGCACTTGATCCATCAGTGCAAACAGCACATCACTCCTGCTCTGCATCAGTCTAAAGAATGTCAAGGGAGAAACTAAAAGAAAATCCCAGTAACAGTGTAATTTCAAATTAATACTTTAATGTTTAAGAAAAAAAAGACTATCTGTCATTGCAAAAACACAAAGCACAGTGGTTATCAGAAGCACCTTTAGATTCAGGGATCGTAGATTTGATCCCTGCCGAGTTGATTCAGGCTCGACATGTATCTAAAATGAGTTCTCTCGGGCAATCTGTCTGAATATGTATAGGAAACTAACTATTATTTCAAATCATTTTGTCACAATTCTTATCTGCAAAATGCCACACATCTGCTTTGCTTAGTATAATTCTGCCTTTTTTACAACAGCTCTGTTGTCCAATGCCTATTTAAAAAGGAGTGAAAAATATTCTACAGCTATTTCTTTTCATTTCCAGGATGGATGTGTGGGATAGACACTACACGATAAATCCAGGCTGTCCTCCCCATGTCTCTCCCAATAACCTTGGTGATGTTTGTTCCCTGGCCTCCGTGAATACTCTCAGTGGAGCTGAAGAAAACCCCCTGTCAAAGTTTGCAATTCGTTTCTATCCTGCTATCTGCTTCAAAGACAAGGTTCGGGTCTACTGACATGAGAAATTGCATGTGTATAGTGCCTGCGCATGCTTTAACAAAGGTGGGAGCAGATCTGCCCTCCAACAACGCGAAGAATGTCTTGTTAATCTTATTGCCACATAACCTTATCCTCTGTGAAGCCCCGGGGACTTTTCAATACAAATGAGACTTCACTTGTGTTACCGATTGTTATGTAACACTGGGACCATCATTTTAATGGCGTTCTGACTGTGCTCCACATAGACACACACATGGTCTTTTGTCTTTTGGGAGGGAGATGCACTACTGAGGTTTCAGGCAGGAGACTGCAGCAAAATAATGTTAAATCATCTGTATGGCACGTTAGGAATGATGCATGCATTATGCCTACTTTAATTGTGTAATTACTCTTATGTAAAATGCAAGATATATAGTAAACTCTATATGAGACATATCCCACTGGTGGTATATTTAAATAATTAATGTAATAACTGGGATATGGTTTGAATCGCTTATATTTGCATATATTATATATGCATATATTAACTCCCAGGCATTCCTAAATGTAAAAATTGCTGCTACAGACATACAGCACTGCATCGTTCTGCGCTAATCACAAATGGGATATTTAAAATGTACATCTTCATTATAAACTGGCTGATTTTAAATCACATATTGCTAAATGACCCACAAGAATCCTATTGTGAGCAACATTGAATGTGTTGATTAATCTGAACTTGGTGTATGAAGTTAACTGAAGTGTAAATATAAGAGACGTCTTAGTCTAGTCGTGGACTAACATTTCTGTCAGACGGAATGTGCTACACGAGACACAGCCGGGACTGAAGCTGCAGTTCCATAGCCACAGACGTCCACTCTGGACTTCATTGCAGTCAGTGTGGAGAACGCTTGAGCAAAACACACAAAGAAAATGCCATCGGTACTGAGGTTAAAATATACATTTACATTTCTTTTTAATCAATCATTCCAATTTGTCACAATGCTGGTGTACACTGATATAATGCATTTCTCATGAGCTGACACAAATAAATCAAATAAACACAGACCCATCGGTGTCACGCGTAATTTCTAGTTCTAATCACACGTTTCTAATTAATTGCAAGTCTGTGTGTGTAAAATATGCTGCAGCTGCAAATGTGAATGTCTAACCTACAGCAGTGGTGTTAGTGATACCCCATGCTTGAATTACTGCTATAGCACAAGCTGGTGAAAACCATTAACGTTCCCTTTAGGCTCACATGCATTGGGCTCAACAGGTACATGTTTGAGGACACACCTGAGCACGGCAACATTACTGTAGGTAGTGGGAACCCAGCTTAACTTGCCCACTGTGTGCATATACTAAAAATGTGGGTCCAAGTCAGTCCCAATTGTGTCTGGTAGCACTTAACCATTTTATATCACATCCTTGAGATAAACATTTTTAAACCTTGAAATCCTGGCTTTATATGGCTCATCCTTAAATATATCATATTTACAGTATATAGCCGCAGTTTCATTCCTACAGTACTTGGTTGTTCTTACACATGAGACATGTATCGGTCAGATGTATCATAAGCTGCATTTAAACAATATCAATAATCGGTAACTATGACAGAGAAATAAACCTCATTCACAAAAAAAAAAACTTAATGATTATATTTTTATGGGTAAGCTTTAGTGACGTGTCAAAAAATCACGAACAGGATTTATTTTATTTTACAGTAAAGCCGGATTAATGTCAATCCAATACAACCGCTGTGAAATCAAAGAGCAGAAGAGTTTACATTTAACAATAGTATTTTAAGAAAAAGAGATGTTTGGCAGATGTGTCTTTTATTGAAATGTATCTTTGCACTTCATAATCAAAGAAGCGGCTTGAAGGAAAAAAGACAGAGACAGAGAGCGACAGAGAAAAGCAGGCTACCTGAGCACACACTTCCAGGAGTCAGTGGGAAATAGGATCTGAACAAAATGAATATACACCCTCATGCTCGACTCAGTTGTAAAGTGGGCCCTTGCCAGCACCCACCTTTGTAACAAAGCACAAGAATCTATAGACTAGCCTGTGGTCACGCATTAATACCCTGCTTCCATTGACTTTCTAAGTGAAATCCTTAGCCATAGTTAAAAACACAGCAATGTTTTGTCCAGACGGCCTTGGTCAAGCTGAAGGGCCTGAGGCACTATACAGCTTTACATGTGGGGAAATGCGCATTTCAAAGGTACATTGTGACTCTCGCTAATCTGAAACAGTTCGACTGGACCAAGTTCACGTTACTGATGTGTTCGAAGCATTGATTGTGAGTCGTACCATACATGACATAGCGTGGTTCGGATAAAAAGGCCAGATCAAACAACAACAACAGCGATTTATATGTGAACTGCAATCAACAAATAAATTATAGAAATATACTGATTGCACTTTTTTGATGCCAAAAGGCGATTATGTTTTTATAATAAATCAAGATCATTGGGATACTATCAACTTAATAAAAATAAAACCCAAATCATTGGCAAAGGATTCCCTGACTAAGTCACAGTCCTGTGAAGGCACTGTTTCTTTTTTCTGAGGGAGTGTAAATAGAGTCTTGTGAAGACAGAAACAGGGAATATTCTAAAACCTTGAATGAGCCTGGGTAGCAGTTTCCATGTCAGACGCCCTACTGCTGGAGACTTCTGACAGATGGAAATTGAGAAATTGCTTTCTATTCATGCTGAATGCTACCCAGTCTATTCTATACTAATGAAAGCCTTTAAGGCTGTTTATCGGGGGCAGATTAATCTAATTGTGCTGTAGTAGACAAGGGGAACAAGAACATATTGCTACCCTTGTCTACAATACAAATGCAGTGACACAACAATACTAAAGGGCAATGGTAGCTCAGGAGCAGTTACTATGATACAATATGCACCATTGCAGAATTTGGAATCAATGGTATCTTAATGGTATGAACCAATACACACTGGTAATCCATTGCAATACCATGGTACCATATTAGTACTAGAATGTTAATATATCAGGACCATTGTGTATTATTTGTTCCAGATCTATTGGGTTCCAATTCCTGACAGTGCTGTGATGTGCTAATGGCTCTATACTGTTTTTCAGGGCAATGGCATCATTTGTAACAGTATCTAAATGGAAAAACCTCCCATTATTTCTCCACAGTTCACATGTTTGTACCATCTACATTCTTTTCTCAGTCAACAGTAAGTGCTTAGCTCAAGGGTGTAAAATATAAATGGCCTACTTTGTAGGAGGGAAATATATTCAATGCTAGATAAATACCATTGCACTAAAACCTGCCAGATAAGGCAAGCAGTAAGTATAAAAATAATGGTACTGTACAGACCAAGTTAGAGGAGCCAGCAAGGGGTGTACATACAGAGAACAAAATAAACACACAATGGGTGATATCTGCAAAGAAGCTAGATGGATGAGGATGATTTAAGCGGATATTGTATTCAAGGTCAAACACGTTTCAAGAATGGTTGAGGTTTCCATTGTATAATTGAAAGTTCTTTAGGGGATTTCCAAGTTAGAGTAATCCTTTTTATCCACTGATATTCCAAAAAAAAAGCCGAGGAGCAGGCAGGGTTGAGCTGAGGACTGGGAACCAGAGGGTTCAAATTTCAAATTTCATCTCAGCCACTGACTCACTGCGTGACCCCCAGGGGCAATGGACTTCATTTTGCTGTGCCCTGGCCTGTTCATCTGCACAGATTGAGCACTTTAAGAGTGCTACTCCAACACTGGAAAATGAGAGCTGAGTGTATCTAAATACATACATTTATATAATCATATTAGTATTTCTGAGTACTTTATCGAAAATATACAGTCACAAAAGTATTTGGGTCAGTTAAAAAATGAGAAAAACCACACAGAAAGTGATTTCTATAATTTCTAATTGTTCTATTGAAAGATATAAATTAAAGTAGAAATCCAGTTTTATAATAAAACCAATTATTCTCTCTCTCTCTCTCTCTCTCTCTCTCTCTCTCTCTCTCAATTTAAAAAGGAAAACTGCTGTGTACCATAAGGTGAATAATGTGAATAATTGATCAATTATATTAGGATGTTTCAGACTACAAGTCCTTCTTCAGCTGGATGGAAAAAATATACATCTTAAACCAAGTTCTGGAATGAATTGTGGAATTTCAGAAGCTTATCAAAAGGAAAATATTCTATATACCAGTAGTTTTACTATTAAAAATATACACATTAATATATACATAATTCTAACAATAGAACAAAATATATATCCTAAATATAAAAATGTAACATATGCCAAAATAACGCAACTGGTATTCACCGGTATATGGCTAAGTTAGGTTGCTTCTGCTCATCTCTGCCCATATCCCCAGAGTTGCAAGCTGTCTGTAAACTTTGATTATTTGCAATTCACCTCACTGGAAATCCTCTACCAGTACATTAAGAGACAGTGTGACTATTATTTGGTGCAAAGTGGTCCAGACTAGAAAATGTACACTACTTTCTATTTTCAGCGGTTCATCAGTAATCCTTCCCTCTATAACTTGAATGTCATCCATAACTGGATTTCCAAGCACAGCCTTCTCTCAAACATTTTCATTTTCAAATCCAATCACATTTCCCGGTCTTTAACGGACCCTCAACCTCTCAGACGTAAACATCTCAGAATTCACTCACGTTGCAGCACTTTGAACTCACAGCCTCCTCTCTGTGATACCTGCGAGATCGTGAAATACTGTTCTTTTAGCTTCTTTTTTTTACGCTGCTCAGGGTAGGAAAGAGATTGGATTTCCATGAAAACACCATCCATACAGTGTATCTGACTGTTACAGTTGTGATTCCCTACATCTTGTTAAGCAAAGCATGTGTTTTTTTTAACAGTACCCCTTGGCATTAGTACATAGGGTAGTTTAAAAAAAAAATGTTAAGGAACAAAATACAATGGGTATGACTGCTTAATATAGCTTCCTAAACAAACTATAAAACAGTCTTTAAGGAACAAGTACATTATACAGCTAGTGTAAACTGCAGCAGGTGCATGCATGTCTTATTTTGCCTGACGTCTGCATTTACATCCCAAATCATGTCTGTATTGTGCTGCTGCTGCTTCTCCCTAATGCCTTTTTGCTTTTCTTTTTAAGTACTCAAGGAGACACATGGCAACCATGTGCAAGAACACATTCTTTTTTTCATATGCTACCTTACTACCTCGGACTGGCCAAGGACGAAACAGACTGACAGTGAGGTGTGGCATAACCTCAAACAGGTGAGTCCAGCCCTGAAAATGCAAATCCATGATACAGATGTTGTTCTCTCTGGAATCTGGGATCCCCCAGCCATTGTGTAACACACCCCAGTGGTGCTGCCATCCACTGGGGTAGGAAGGAGAGCACGGCACCTTCACCTTGTGACATTTTCTCTATATTAGCAACATGAGAGCTAAGAGTTGGCAAAATCAATACTTTAGATATGCTTTAAGAGTCAGTGGTACTAAACCTAGCAACTGGGTTCCAAAGCTAGACACTATCAATCTACATGCATTTTTCAGTTAGGGTAAGTAAATCAATAACAAAGCCACATGTTTCAGTTACACTGCAAATTCCTAAGAGAGCAACATTCAGGAGGAAATAAACATTACTGGTATATACAGCAATTGTGTTAAAAATAGGTTTAAATATAATTAGTAGATATATATTTTTATCTTGAAATAGGATAAGTCAGCTACTATTCACTGTTGGATTTTTCATTATTATAATGTATGTGAAAAAAGAGCATTTAATAAAGGAAATCTGATTCACAGTATATATATATATATATATATATATATATATATATATATATATATATATATATATATATATATATATATTTAAACCAAGGCATCCCTGTAACTTGATAAATGGTTATAATTGACTATTTGTTATGAAAGCTCATATTCGTAATTACTTGTGAGAATGCATTAGCAAAGCAAACACGCTGAGCTATATGGCAAATATAATTTTTTGTTAATAAAAAGGAATTCCTCTGGGAATTTTTTTTTGTAGGCTTTGGATCTGTTAACTAAGACAACAGAGTAAGTGTCTTGAAATTATTAATCTTGCTTTCATCTGCATAGATGCATGCCAATGGATTATACAAATTATTTCAAAGACACTATGCAATGTTTACACCTTTTAGAGTGTGAGGGCTTTTAACAAAAAAACAGTCAGTTTTCCACAAGGATTTAGCTTCTGAGCTTAATGCAGTGCCATCTTTGAGATATCATTTAGCTACTAGATGCTCAATTTAAAATCTAAAGCCTTCTGAGGAGAGAAGCACTCAATGCAAATTGCTCCCTGGGTTTTTTTTTATTTTTTATATAACGGTTTAAGAAGTGCCAAATCAGAACTACTCATTAGAAAATAAAAAAATAAAAAAACAGGAAAATGCAAAGGGCGTTTCCCATGTTTAATACAAATCCATGCTTCTAAAATTAAAATACTTGATAGGTAGGTTAATAAATCACCAACCATTTAAACTGATGTAATGTATAACAAGTATTCAGAGGTGATTCTTGCAAGAGAATTGGAAAATAAACTGCTCACCTTGCGAACGTAAATTAAATCCTGATAAGGTCACAGCATCAGGACAGCTTATCTTCTAGGTCTTCTTAATAGAGGCATTCTTACCTTAATGCTGCCTCACTAAAACAAAATTATAATTAATATTTCTATCCCGTTCAATTTGCAATGATAACTTGAGTGCACCTTTAAATGTACTTTTAATGCAAACCAGTCCGACTGCATTTAATGAAGAAACAAAAAAAAAAAAGCTATTACATTACCATGCCATGTTTTCTCATGGGAATCCAATTGTATTTGGAGACTGGGAGGATAATATGGTGGGAGGATAGTAAATTGGGATGCTTTAGCCAAGATAAAGAAGTCAGATTCGTCAGGTTTCTGTTCTGCCCTTGTGTTTAGAATGACCTCTAGCTGTTCCATCTGCTGTTTAAATGGCCAATGTGGAGCCTGATTATTGCCCTATAATATTATAAAGGTTGGTTATATACCAATAACTACTCAACAATTAAAGTGAAACTGTCTTTCTTCATGTCACATACACATGCAAACTGTTTGGTTTCTGTTGATATCCTCTCTCAAAGTCTATGAATAAAGCACCTTGTTTTCCACTGTGCTGCAATGATAAGGGATTTTATAAGGTCAAAGAATGATACAACAAATCACACTTTCTGTATTTGCACCATTTGCTCTTTTATTATTGTGATATCTGATGATTGTAGTCCACTGTGATGTCATGCCTGCATTAGTATTGATCTTTCATCAGTCATGGAGGTAACAGTGATATCAAATGAAAGACCTTCATGAATCCACCATATATTGAATGTGACATACATTGGGATAGATAATTTAATTGAAAGACCACTTTCATCTCAACTTAGTAAGAGGAAGTAGACAATCCAATCCAAAGTTAGTTTTCTCAAAACAATACATACATAAATAAATAAATAAATAAATACAACAGTAACAACAGATAAGCCCCTGTGAGATAAATCAGATAGTGTCTGCTAAATGACTAAATAGTCAGGCAGTAGACGGCTTTTGACAGTCAGCAAAGACATGTATAAAACACGTGCCATTGTACAAGGTCCTAGAGCCAATGGGAAAGCTTGTCTGCGCCATGAAAATAATCCGACAGTCAGCGGAGACTGAAATGCAACAAATTGGAATCAGAAAAACAAGAGGTTTGTGTTAAAAAAAATCCTGGCTGCATTTCAAACTCAAAAATGTTAAAATAAAAGGAAGGAAACTATATTACTCAATCTTAAATTTGACATTACTTTATATAGAAGTTTTAACACCTACTCTCCTGTAATGGAAATCATCATCCATAACTATTAAACACTGCATTTATAAATACTAAAAGAAACTTTATCAGTGACAAACGTTTTGAAACCTTGGGATTACAACTTACTCATGTTACAAGTGTAATAAGTAATGATGTTGTCTTGAGCTATGAAAATATAATACAGACTAACAGCAGAATTCAGGACAACTGGAAAGAAGCGCGTGATTTAATGAACATAAATACTGAATTACCTGCTATTCAAAGACAAAGAGAAGGAGATGTGATACCTTTTATTGGACTAACTAAACAATAATTAATCACAAGCTTTCAGGACCTCAAAGGTCTCTTCTTCAGGTGAAAATAGGAAAGAGAGATTGATATTCAATCTCAATCTCTTTCCTACTTAAACCCGAAGAAGAGACCTTTGAGGTCTTGAAAGCTGTTATTGTAAATGAAAATAGCACAGAAAGTAGAATAATTTAAATTTGTAGCTACATTTTGAAATGATATGTAATTGTTTACGTCTCTCTCCGTTCTTTCAGGTTACCATCACCTGGTCTCTGGACTCAGTCACATGCTTTGCAGTACAGGGAGCCTGAGCAAGGGTCATGTCTATTGTAAAGCAGAAAGAATACAGTCTCTGAGAGGCGATGCATAAAAGTGACTTGGATTTAATCTTCCTTGGAATTATTTGACTTCAGCCAACATTAAATGACACTACATCAGAAGTATATATAAATTAACAACTAATACATTTATAATACATGCAAATGCTGTGTGGAATGCTAAAGATTGAATTGGCTATAACTTATAAGAAGAGTGCTCGCCTTAGTGGGAAATACTTGAATAACACTATTCACAAATGAAATAACAGTACTCTTTTTTAATTTCCTGAAGTGTTGTTTTAAATACTTGTGTAACCCTAATACTACCACTACTACTGCTAATAATAATAATAATACGCATACTAGATGAGTCCTCTAGATGCTAGAAGCCAAAGCTCTGTACATTGCTCGGTTCAATCTATGCTACAGTATATAAACTACCATCACATTTTCAAATTATCAATGCAATCCAAAATCAAACAGAAAACTTGTCTGCACTTTCTGTTTCGTTTGATTTGTGTTGAACAGACTATATAAAGTTTCAATGCAATGCAATTCAAAAAGTTTTTATTTTCACTACAGTACCGGCATGTCGGCAACACAAAACAATTCCAAGCTCTGCGTTGACTTCGCCTAAGATCTGACTGTTCCTTCTTCAGCTGGGGGTTTAACATCACTTTCATTTCATTGAAGAAAGACTGAATTTAATCTGCCCCTTGAGCCTTTTTAAACATGAATGAAACTGTCCCAATGGACTGCTTTGATTTGACGCATTAATACCTTTCAGTGAACCGCAGTAGCGTAATCTATTTTATGAATATTAAATGGGAGGCCGTTGCAGTGCCCTTGAGGCTGCTAAGTGAGAACCCATACATTACAAGGCATCGGTCCTGTGTTATATTAGAGCTGCGCAATTTTAAAGAGCATCGTTCAAGCACAAACTAGCTTTTTTCACACTTGATTGATTGCAAAAATAACTATGGATAAAGGTCAAGTAACTGGGTTTTACTATTTTAGTTTTTAAAAATGTACTCACGAATGAAAATCTGCTGAGTCAACCTAGCATGAAATTGTTATGCAGTTACGAGTCTTTTAGGACAGCTAAACATCAATTTAAATCCTGGGCAACTGCCATTGTTGGTAATTTTTGTTAACTTCCACTTGTGCAAAGTTATTGATGACAAAAATGACATACAGATCAGTCCAAACACTCATCAGCAGATTGACAGATGATTTCTCCTAAATAACCTACCACAAAACAAACTAATCCATCTCAGCTATTTACTTATCTTTAGCCACAATTTGGGTAAAATTGAAAATAACCTTCATAATTTGTTTCTTAATGTGGCCTGCTCAGTCAACCATGGTCTATAAACAGAAAAGTGGGAATTCCATTATAAAGTGACACATCTGAATATGATACCCAATCATAAAGGCATTGAATATACTAATCTCTAACTTTCTATGGAGCGTCATCATTTGCTGCCTTATGGTTATGACTAACCACTGCTTACATTTTATAATATTGCATTTCTGGGGTTTGCAGGGGTAGGAATTGTACCATGCAAAAATACCACCATGAACAGTACCCTTTACAGTTACTGAGCTGATGTGTTGCTAAGATCCTGGGGCCAACTTTTTACTGTGCTGTAATGATAGGTCATGACATTTAATTTTGTAAGGTCAAAATATGACCCTACTTTCTGTAATTACAACCATTTCATATTTTTCTTTTACTAGAATAACATTAGTTTTTATATTGCAGGTCCCTTTAACTTAAATGAAGGATATTTTCAAAACAACTTTATGAGGGAAAAGTGGAAACCAAGCCACTGTTCCTCCTTAAAACTGTGGTTTGGCCCCAGTAAATCTAACCTGTGATCACTCTTCCCTAAACTGAACAAATACTTAACAAATTAATAATTCAACTACACGCATGGAAAAATTTGTAAATTACTCATATAATTATGTGTCAATAATACAGTCAAACAGCCAACTGTTTAGCTTTGATTCTAGTGGGAGTTTCATGTGATGCTCTGCACCACCTGGTGGCTATAAACTATAATTGTGAAACTAATTTTCAAAAAGTTATTTCAGAACCAAATTACAATCAAAATCACACAATGGCAACAATTCAAAGGATCTTAGGGCTAGTGGGTCTATGTACCAGCATTACATATAGGACTCCCCCTGCTTTTTTTTATTTATTTATGTTTCAAAAGGCAGCAGTATTTAGATACAGTATGTCTCTTTGTAGATTAATAAAATACACTGATTAATATTTGAGTGAGACTCTATTTTTATTTGTGACGGTTTGAGGCAGTGTTATCGACGGGGGGTCCTTTCAATTGACTGCAGTGAAAAAGGAACAATCTCCACGATTAGCCCTGCAATTTAAGATCTCAGCTTGACCAGTTGTGTTAGTACAGGAACTATTGATCCTAACAGACAGAAGGTCAACAGTTGACAGGTCTGGTTTGCCGAGCGCTGGATCATCACGTTATTCTTACATATCAATTTTAAAATGACTTGGCTTGAAGCATTTGATTTGAAAATATTTTTTAAATGTCAAAAAGTTAATTTGGGTTTTCAAGGAGATTTGAAACCAGTGCACTCACATACTGAGAGTCCCTATTGTTTTATTTTAAAAAGGACCCTATAAAGCATACACAGACCCAAGATCAAGTTTACATGCAATAAGAAAGTGTATCAATTGTGTGCTTTGCTTCTGTCTGTATTAACTTGTGTGTATAAAATGTTCTTCCGGTGTGCATACTTGCAACGTTCCTTTCTGCGTGAATTCTGTCTGCATCACTCATGCTTCTGGGATTTCTGGAACATAAAAATAAATAAATTAACAAAATACAATTAGCCACTGAAACCCTTAACTGTTAATCTTATCTGTCCTTTTCCATTAACATGCTGGTTTTAAGCTAACTGTGGAAAACAGACACAGTGCCACCCACAGATGTAATAAGAAACTAGATGAGTTGGTTTTCATAACGCTGGCTCATCTGTACTGCTTGGGTTACAATTCACTGCTGCTTATCGTCTCCAAGTGCCTAATAAAACAATGTTTCTCATCACACAACTTCCAATGCAGTATCTAACACTGCCGTCTCAATTAAGAGTTGTGAAAGAGTGCTGTGTCAAAGCTTTTGACCTCCATGCTGAAGGCGGCAAGAACATCTTGCACTGCTATCCTTATAGCTCACAGACAATGCCATCTGCACATGCAAGCGGTTTGGGATGGGGACATGGTTATTTTATTTACAGTAGACTTTTTGTGGCGAGGCTGTTTTCTTGAGGTGGTGATGCAGTCATGCTGGGTGGCAAGTTGGTGTCATTTTTGGTTAACTACCGCTCCCCAGTTAGTGGAATCGTGCTGCTTAGAGCTGAAGGATTAGGCCCAGAGCAGCAGTGCTTGATGTATTCAGTGCCCAAAGTAGGACTTACGGGTCAACTGATTAACCTGATATTGCTGTCTGGCTGGGAGTTCTTGCCATCTCCTTCATGTCACACTCCAGTTTTTGATATATTTTAATTAAGTCAACCTTGCTTATTTCATCCAGTGTGGCAACGAGGAAGATTGGCCATCAATTTCACTTTCCCAGGGGGTACTAGATTTCATAGGCGTAGGAACCACGCAGGCCAAGGGAGCCCAACCAATATTTTGTATTTAAACAGATAACTGACAATTTGTGCCTGACAGATATTGCCAGTATGTTTGTCAGTGTCATTGAGAGAAGACGCAACTTTTTTGGTTCATGTCAAACATCTTCCTACGCCTATGGATTTTAATTTTAGAAGGGAAAAAAGGAAAAAACTGTGTTTCATAGTACAGGATTTATTCATGTTTTTATATTTTTTATTTTATTTAAGTGTATCAGACAATTTTTGATATTGGCTGCATCGTTAATCTCATAATAAACAACCCAGAACCGGCAATGGCAACAAAAATATATATAATAATAATAATAATAATAATAATAATAATAATAATAATAATTTAATAGCCTACCACTGTTTAATATAATTAAATATTTGATCTATCTTGTAATCTACTTCAAAGAAAGTAATTTAGAGAGCTAACATATCAGGATTATTGAACCCATACCGTGATTAGTTTTTTAACGTCATTTTTAAATTTACTTTGTAATGGAAAACTTCAAAGAAACAGGCCCGAAGGGTAAGAAGTGAACACGCGCCAACTCCTCACTTTAATACATGAGTTACTTCTGCTGGCACGAGGAAATATGTCGTTGTAAAGTAAAAAACTAAGGATTTTAAATATATTCTCATAACCGCATTGGGATTTAAACAGCTCCCTATGGTTGTGTGCTCTTTTAATTAATAATCAACGAGTTATCGCGCATTTTTTAATCATGTTATCCCCCGTGCATCCCTCGCCGCATTGTGTGTTTTAAACAAGCCCCCAAGAAACTGATAAACTATTTATTTGCAACTCAGTCACATGGGTATTGCACCTCTCTTACTTTGAGTACGGTATGGTAGTGTTACTTGAACATGATTTTTGAGTATAGCACACTCAAAACCAAGTTTTTGTTAAAACCAAGTTATAGAATGGAAATACCCAGCTGAGGATGTGATCAATACTTGTGCTTCACACGTTTGTACTTCAGCAAGAAAGCATACGGACTTCGGGTGTTCCAGAGTATTACCCAACAGGAAAAATAATAACAATATTTTTTGTTACGCGTTCTGTTTATAATTATCAACGCAGACAATAGTTGCAAGAGTTTATACAGTGCAGTGTTGTAAATATTGAAAATAAATATAATTACAACCAGTAATACATCAACAACGATTTTGAAATCACTCGCATTTTTTAAGTGTTGCTAATTCATTTGGTATTTCTGTGAAATTAATAACTCAAATTGCAAAAAGCAAACCCTACCTAACATACCGTACATGTAAAATACGCACAGACATACTTTTGCAGAATGCTACAGAGTTAATCACCATAAAGTAAATGGTAAGAAGCAGGAGAGTGTTATGCCATGAAAAGGAAACACACGCTATTTAAAAAAAAGAAAAAAAAAAAGCTGGTTCATTTAACGGTTTTCCCTCTCGGGTTAAATTTTTAAACATACCTGCATCCCTTTCCTGAAAGCTAAAAAGAAAGGCTTACTGAGTAACACCTGCCAAAGCCATAACTTCCCGTGGTATGATTGGTGACCTTCTCATACCCCTATTTCAATCTTCTACTTTATTGCAACTGCTTACTGTCACTCTGTATCCATGTCCCGCCCCTGCTATTCCATATATGGTAAGTGCAGCTTCGGCTCTCAGCTGCATCTGGCCGTCTCCACATTGATATTAGCTGTACACAAGAGGAACAGCGATGAATAGCGGTTTGAAAACCTTGCAAATTAACAATGGAGCTTTTTAATACGTTATCCTTGGTCCTGTGGATTTTACTGGTGAAAATAAGGCAAGATTGCACCGCCGAGGAAGGTAGGTTCATATTTTAATCACTTTTACTGTATATATATATATATTAAAAAAAAAAAAAGTTCAACGACATGCAGGTGTATGCATTAATGTGTCTGATGAGATATTAAAAAAAAAAAAAGTTTCAAAACAACAATGCATATTAGGGAATCTTATGCAAGACTGTGGTTTTAGAATTGCATACTTCAAAAGGGCTTCACAGCACATGACTTGAAGATTTAGCTAGGTAGATATGAATGACACATTTAATAGGAAGTCTACGTTGTAGAAGCAGTGTTTCTGTCTTACCGTACTGATAACTGGGGGCTGGGGGGACGGATCATGTAGATAGACGGGTTAGACAGTGTTCTAGGTTTCGTGCTTGACAAATCTCATTATGTACAGTCGCCATGTGTCTTACCTGTGATCATTTCACGAGACAATATGTTTAGTGCGTTAAAGATGCATACAAATAAAATACCTAGCCACAGCACCGGATTTACAAGGTTCTACAGTAGTAGGTTGATAGTATTTCACACGGAATATATAGTTACGAAAAGTTAGGCGAACAAAAGTTTTATGGTTAAAAGAACACGTTTGGCTTTTTGCTTATTTTTATAAGATGCATATATGATATTCTAAAGAACAGGTACTTTAATAATTTGAGAAATACACTATTTACTTTGCAGATACATTGTTAAAAAGGTTTCGTTGGTAAGTGTGACTATATTTCTTAATGCACTCTCCTGAGCGATACACCGTTACGAATAACATACTGTAGTTACCGACTCGCACTTCTATGCACATTTCTAAAATAAATAAATACCTACTTATTTTAATAAAAATAAAATTAAAATGTATCTGATAGCGGAAGTGCTTGTAAAGAGGTACGGTTCCAGGTACCTTTTCGATGTTATGAAAGATATTGCGCCCAAATAAATACAGAAATACATACATCTGGGATATGGGAGTCTTAAACCTTCAGTCATATGAATTGATTTACAGTAAAATAGATTACAAAAGAAAACACAGCCGTATACGTTTAGTCCTATTTATTTTCCATACTGTTTTTTGTTTATTAATAATTCTCTATATTTGTTATTATCAAAACTTGGCTAAGTACTTCTTTATTGAAATACTTGATATATATATACACGCTGAACAGCGTTTTCTGAGTGTATTATTTGACCACTTTTACTGTTAAGGGCATCATTAGTGAGTCATGAAACTCTACTGTATTTAAAGCTTTTAAGTAGCTTTTTCTGAGCCTCCATAGGGGGTACATTTACATAACTCTGTGGCATACTGTATGCATAACCTTCACAACTCTAAACAGCACATCCACCTAGAAGACAAGCCAAACCCATGTTTTATATATGTTTTGCTACTAATAGAACACACGACTTGGGTTAAATGTAAGGGACACATCATCCTGACTTAGCTTCGAAATGAACACTTTTCAGGGAATTTATAGTTTTTTTTTTTTCAATGGCAAATAAGGAGGCTACTGTGTGAAATACTTTATAATTGCTATAGTGCTATAGTAATAAAGTACAGATTAAGTATGTGTCTGTGGACAACTTGATAATGAGGTAATTTGTATAAATAACTATGCTCATCCAAGCTGATGTTAACAGTGACGGATCTTAATACCGCCATCACCGAAATCATTCTAAAGGAGTGACAGCAACACCGCTCATGGTGCAAGTCATCTTTGTGTAGTGTTTTTCTTTCTGTAACAAAACATACAGTGCAGCTTCCTGTGGTATACAGATCTTTAGATCAATTGCATAGACGCAATTGTGTCTCTACAGCTTAAAACTACCTGTAGGGAATGGAAACAAACAGGACAGTCAACAAGGATATAGAGTGGTCCAATAAAGTAGGTTGCCCAGAGGTTGAACTAGGGAAGAATCAAAGTAGTAAGCAGACGCAGCTTTAAGGAAAACCTTTACGATGGTTAAGTGGTTAAGTCCAATTGTTTTCTGTTGGTATGGTAACCTTAGTGTAGCATATTTTGCACATAGGGTACCTCCATTTTCTCCAAGAATACCAAAATAGATAGTGAACTTGCGGCGTTTCTTTTTTGTTAAGCTGTTTTGAAAGAGAGTGCTCACTGCTGCTTTCAGTCACCGCCTTTTCTCAATGAAATCTGGCAAAAGCCTCACAAGCACTGGGTCATCGTTAGGGCGGAAGAGGCGGCTGCTCTAACACAAACGTACTAATGAAATATTACTAGAACAGATGGAATACTTGGAATTACTTGTGGGATAATTAAACAAAAAATAGCACAACATTCAGCTGTCATTAAAAATCGTCGTAATGAATACAATATCGTACATATCTGTCACCAAGACATATTTCTTCATTTTAACTTAAGTAACAAAGACACCTATGTGTAGGCATCTCCTGGTACTTAAATCTTTCAAATCTCATCTCAAATCTAGCGTTCTCAGTCCCATTGAGTACCTCGTTGTGTGGACATACTTGAGTGAGCCTCTGACAGCCTCGTCAGCCTGCAATATATGTCATTTCAAACATGCCCTTCGTCTTGCCAGCTTTTGTCACTAGGTCTGAACACATGTTAACACTGTTAACTCATAAAGCTTTCTTTTGCCACTCAGCAGCCTGTAAGTCTGTAAGCATACAATGAAGTACAACTGGTACTAATAGTATTAGAGTATACTAAAGCACTTCATTCAAGTCAATAGTCTTGGAGCAGATTCCAGAAAAGGTGTGTATATATTCTGATACATAAAATATAACTACATGGCCGCTTACAGCCCATAATGGTTCTTGAATATGGAATGCATGATATTTCCTATGACTACACGTTCCCTTTGTCATTTTAAGTTTGGCCTTCTATTGTAATTGCAGGTCCTTTTATCTTCATATTAGCCCGTTTTGTGTATTGTGATGTACATTGTACTGCAGATATATATTGTTTTGTGACTGCAGTGTGTTGCTATCTCTATAGGGCGATATGAGTGAGCTCACAACACTGCTACCTCTGCTATCCCTGCTGCCAATTTCCTAAAGACAAATACCTGATAAATAAGAGTATTTACTGCTACACCAGAATTACAAATTACCTTTTTGAAGTCCAGAAATTCAATAAATCACTATGAACAACCTTTTAAAACCAGAAAGTCTACACCGAATCATAGCCTAGCTATTGAATGCAGCTTACAAGCACCAACCCAGCCTGGGTTCTTTAGTGTTTATAGGTTTCAATGGACGGTTGCCCAGTGACCCAGCAAATTACCTGCCCTTAAATAAGCTCTCATGCAGATCACAGAATCATATAATTAACAGATTATGTACAGCCCTATGGATACAGCACTTATCTCCACGCATTCGAGGCTCACAAAGTGCTTGGGGTGATTTAATGCCAATCAGAAGAAATCATTAGGCTGAATGAAAACTTGGGAGTTTATGACTGACTTTAACCCATTTGGGAAAATGGTTCATTTTGTAGACGGTTAATAATTTTTGTTAAAGTAATTGCTTCCATTTCTGCAAGGTTGAAGATTATGTTCTATTGATCAATATGGCAAATATAGTTACATTTATGAATGATGCCTTGAAGCTGGTGCTGTATTGGTGACCCGAGCTGAAGATTATTATTATTATTATTTATTTATTAGCAGACGCCCTTATCCAGGGTGACTTACAATTGTTACAAGATATCACATTATACATGATTTCATTATACAGATATCACATTATTTTTTTTACATACAGTTACCCATTTATACAGTTGGGTTTTTACTGGAGCAATCTAGGTAAAGTACCTTGCTCAAAGATACAGCAGCAGTGTCCCCCACCTGGGATTGAACCCAGAACCCTCCAGTCAAGAGTCCAGAGCCCTTACCACCACTCCACACTGCTGCCAAGATCACTTTTGGCCATTGGGCAAATGTGTTAAGCCCATTAAAGAGGCTTCTGGACAGCATGAATGCGCACGCTCCACGCTCCTGGCTCAATGGGTGTGCACTTAGAGTGAAATGGGAAGCAGCAGTAATAACATTGTATAAGTAACTTGAACTCTGCAACTATTTAAGAGCTGATTTAAGAGCTGAAAACAATAAAAAAGGTCAAATTAAGCAAATTGCCCTTTAAATTAAGGGTCTAGTTAAGTAATTGAGAGCTCCGTTGGAATGAAAACCAGCTGACACAGTGGGTCTCCCCAGCCCGGGTTGAAAACCATTGAGTTGGAGGACAGATCACAAACCCCAGTGCTCTAGAGCGGCCATTTTGAAAAGAGCTTTGAAACAGACTTTGAAGTTTATAAGTGTAAAAAGTTGTCAGGATTTTAACAATGAAAAGAGAAATTACAGGTACATTATTTAAACAGGTGTAGCAACACATGGGGATGTATAATGATATTTTTTTTCAGAATCCGCTACTAACCCTAACTCTTTAAGGCTTTAATGGCAATTAAAAGTAGACTTCTGTACATGATGAGAATAGAATATGACAGGATACTTCAAACTTGATACAAAATCAAACTGTAGTACAACCGCAGGTAATTGTCCACAGTGATTTTGAGAAAAAACGTTCATAATGTTTGCTTGTGGCTGAGGTTTGTCTACTACTGCAGAGATCACTTTGGGTTCCTGATAACAGAACATTTCTGAGATACAGTATTGCCAATGTCATGCTACCTCTGAATAAAGCTGTATATTTAGGACATGAATATAGTCTGCCTGTTGTAGTCAGCTGCCTTGAGTCCCATGGAACAAAGTCAGATTTATTTTTTTAAAGCTCTGTTACATTTTTTATCAGTGGAAATGGGGAATACAATTTCTTATAAGCTGAAGAAGCCTGGCTGGTTATTTCATTGATAGTGACACTCACTGACACAGACGTGCATCTTACAAAATACACAACAGGTTGATCTTTAATATCTTTAAATTATACTGCTGTCGAAGATAGAGTCTCACATGTACTGTACGTTTCGCATATTAAATAGCCACACACTCTCAGTCTGTGACAGACGGTTTTGCAGAGAGAGAAGTGAAAAAAACAACTTGTCTGCCTAAATGGGTATCCTACAGGCATGCTGCAAGTAAATACTCAACAGAGTTAGAAACGAGTGGTCCTGAATCCATTATAACCATGTTAACTTTCCTGTTTATGCAATAGTTCATGTGTTTGTATCAGTCTGGGCAGGGCAATTTCTCATACCATAAAGTTCAAATAAACAGTGAAAAAAAAAAAAAAATCAAGAAATTGTGACCGAAGGTGATAAGCTCCTGCACAATATCACACAATCTCCACTGAACATATTCTGACTTGGTTACTACCCAGTATTGATTTTGGATATATATATATATATATCTTGATCCAACAAACAATATCAAGAAATCCTTGTTGGTTTCAGTTTGCTAGAATTAACTCTCTCTCAGTTCATTTCCTGCAGACCAGACTTCAGTTTGGCAGTCCAGTTGATCCTATTGCTGGATTGAGTGTTTTGTATGTAAATAAAAGGTTTACTGCTGATTAAAAAAGAGACAAATCCTTAAAGTTCTTTTTTTGTGTGGATTATTAAGGCTTAACATAATTGGAAACCAATAACCTTTTAGCTGGTCGACTTGATGTTGATTGTTATCACTCTGTAAGCTTGTCTTTCTTACAGCTTTGTCAGGCAGGGACGCTCTGTTCTCAGGCTGACCGTCTTTTTCTGGGATGAGGCTTGCTACTCCATGTTCATTTCAATTGCCTGTGTGGCGAATGGGTCTCAGAGTTCGGAGGTTGCCACAAGCTAAAACCTAAGTCATGTAGGCTTTGCCACTTACAGGTTAAAGTATGTGGAAACATGTTATCATTTGATTGTAATGTAGTTTTTCTTTACAGACATTTAATGATAAGCTGTGGGTGACACCTAATATATACAACAATCGTGTGACTGTCTGTACATACAGATACAGAACAGCTGCCACTAAAGTACAATACATTGTGTGCTGTCAGCTATACATTTGTTGGTAAATTCAATATTCCTCCTTTTCTTCACTATTGAATAATATTGGTTTCTCCCACATATGTGTCCTTTGTTTTTAGCACATGTTGGTTCTATTTCAGATGAGTGATAATTTCACCGTAATTCCCCGGCTTTTGTCTATTGTACGCCACTGAAAAATCCTGTTGACCGTCACATACCCCCACACGGTTCTCAATGCAATAAGGCACAAAGCAAGAAATCACTCATTGAGTACTGGATCTACATATAATAGCCTGGCACACCTCCACTATTGTTACTTAGAGACAAATTCAGTATATTTGCGTACTGCTGCAATATGGTTAATCTCACAAGGGGTAAAAACTAGCAAAACTGCATTACTTTCTAGTATAGCTACCAGCACCTGTTAGGACCATGCAGCAACTGAAATGTATAACTTCATCGGAGCTATAAATTATATTCAGTTTTAGTTTGCTGTGTCAGCTATTCTTCTTGAAACTGTACTTTTTTAATAAGCAGAGACATATTCCTGATAAAAACTCAGAAACCTTAATTAGGGCTGTAGAATATAAAGGTACAGGTAAGGCAGAAGATTTCTGGTTCCTGCTTTCATGGCCAGGTTTGTGTGTGAAAAGCTAGTGAAGTATCCACATGGTACACACGTACAGTATATAAGGCAGGTTAAAAAAAGGGACAATATTTCAGCAGTTATAAGTCAATTAAGAACAGATAACTTAAACAAATTAAAACCAACTAATGCTAACACAGGAATCAATAAGGCAATGCGATCTGTGCAACTCGACTTCAAAACGTATGGATTATATTTTAGTGTATTACCATTGCCATATAAATATACATTTATTTAAAAGAAAAGATGATGTCTCAATCCACAAACTTTTAATAGAGAATAGAAGCACTGACAGTAATATGCAAATTCAGCTGATGTTTCACAAAGACATTTGGTGCCTTAAAAAGCCTTTGTGTTACAGGCGTTACTTTCAAAATGAGACGACACATCACGCCATAATTACTCCAACACAGTCATTAGTCCTGGAAGTTTTGAGAACACATTTTGAGATTTTTGAAACGCACAACTGACAGCCAGCAATGGTAATAACTGGACACTCTATGATTTCACCTCCAGAAATGTAAGAGGCCCGAAGGGAGAATTGTTGGCTGTAATGAGACTTTAAACAGCTCTCATTTCTGAACAAAGTCGTTTTCTTTCATTTCCAAAGCAGGTGTAATTTATAAACATTATCAACTCTGTAGCATGTTTTGTGAACACTAAGAGATTTTGTTATTTTAAAGCTATTTTACCACCAAGCAGCTCTCTTGGAATAGCTAGATAAATGTATATGTACTAATTTGTTTAACCCCTGTCTTTCAAAAACCCCTTTATCCAACAAGATTTCCATTGTGTATGTGTTTTGGAAGGTTTTAAAATGTATTTAATAGGTCACACCTGAGGAAATCTGTTGTTTTATAGTTTTAGGGGAGCAGTCTG
>JAGXEW010000500.1:0-98065 GCA_030684275.1 Acipenser oxyrinchus oxyrinchus
TATAAAACGGATACAATAAAACATAGAAAAAATAAACTTGTGTCCATTTTTTTAAATGAACAATTTTGTATTATATATTCTTCCACTTTAGTGGGTCAGACAAGCTTAAACTGGAGGTGAACATCAAATACAATAATACAATACTATTTCATCCAACCGGAATACAAAACTAAATAATTGTAGTCCTATCCAGCTACTTACCTACAATGGGTGAAGCTAGTTAAAACACAGCTGAGACATGTTGAACCCGGGGGAAGAAAGAAATTTAGCTGCAGGCTTACCAATGCACTGTGATTAGGGATAACTAACAGTTTTTGTTGAAGTAATAGTAAACGTGTCTAAAAATGTAGCAACTGTGAATATATATACACTACCGTTCAAAAGTTTGGGGTCACTTAGAAATTTCCTTGTTTTCCATGAAAACATACATGAAATGAGTTTGAATAGGAAATATAGCAAAATGAATAGGAAATATAGTCATTGACAAGGTTAGAAATAATGATTTTTAATTGAAATAATAATTGTGTCCTTCAAACTTTGCTTTCGTCAAAGAATCCTCCATTTGCAGCAATTACAGCCTTGCAGACCTTTGGCATTCTAGTTGTCAATTTGTTGAGGTAATCTGAAAAGATTTCACCCCATGCTTCCTGAAGCACCTCCCACAAGTTGGATTGGCTTGATGGGCACTTCTTACGTACCATACGGTCAAGCTGCTCCCACAACAGCTCAATAGGGTTGAGATCCGATGACTGTGCTGGCCACTCCATTATAGACAGAATACCAGCTGACTGCTTCTTCCCTAAATAGTTCTTGCATAGTTTGGAGCTGTGCTTTGGGTCATTGTCCTGTTGTAGGAGGAAATTGGCTCCAATCAAGCGCCGTCCACAGGGTATGGCATGGCGTTGCAAAATGGAGTGATAGCCTTCCTTCTTCAAGATCCCTTTTACCCTGTACAAATCTCCCACTTTACCACCACCAAAGCACCCCCAGACCATCACATTGCCTCCGCCATGCTTGACAGATGGCGTCAAGCACTCCTCCATCATCTTTTCATTTGGTCTGCGTCTCACGAATGTTCTTCTTTGTGATCCGAACACCCTCAAACTTAGATTCGTCTGTCCATAACACTTTTTTCTAATCTTCCTCTGTCCAGTGTCTGTGTTCTTTTGCCCATCTTAATCTGTTCTTTTTATTGGCCAGTCTGAGATATGGCTTTTTCTTTGCAACTCTGCCTAGAAGGCCAGCATCCCGGAGTCACCTCTTCACTGTTGACGTTGAGACTGGTGTTTTGCGGGTACTATTTAATGAAGCTGCCAGTTGAGGACCTGTGAGGCGTCTGTTTCTCAAACTAGACACTCTAATGTATTTGTCCTCTTGCTCAGTTGTGCACCGGGGCCTCCCACTCCTCTTTCTATTCTGGTTAGAGCCACTTTGCGCTGTTCTGTGAAGGGAGTAGTACACAGCGTTGTACGAGATCTTTAGTTTCTTGGCAATTTCTCGCATGGAATAGCCTTCATTTCTCAGAACAAGAATAGACTGACGAGTTTCAGAAGAAAGTTCTTTGTTTCCGGCCATTTTGAGCCTGTAATCGAACCCACAATTGCTGATGCTCCAGATACTCAACTAGTCTAAAGAAGGCCAGTTTTATTGCTTCTTTAATCAGCACAACAGTTTTCAGCTGTGCTAACATAATTGCAAAAGGGTTTTCTAATGATCAATTAGCCTTTTAAAATGATAAACTTGGATTAGCAAACACAACGTGCCATTGGAACACAGGACTGATGGTTGCTGATAATGGGCCTCTGTACGCCTATGTAGATATTCCATTACAAATCAGCCGTTTCCAGCTACAATAGTCATTTACAACATTAACAATGTCTACACTGTATTTCTGATCAATTTGATGTTATTTTAATGGACAAAAAATTTGCTTTTCTTTCGAAAACAAGGAAATTTCTAAGTGACCCCAAACTTTTGAACGGTAGTGTATATATATATATATATATATATATATATATACTGCTTATAGGAAAAATATCTGAGAAAATGAATAAGGCACAGAGTAGTAAAAAAATTATACTATACGTTACGGAAGCGTATTGCTGCCACACATAAAAAAAATGTATCACGTAATTACGTGTTAGGGAATTATCATGATCTTACGTGATAGGGAATTATCACATAATTACGTGTTAGATAATCACCACGTAATTACGTGATAGGGAATGATCATGTTCTTACATGATAGGGAATTATCACATTCTTACATGATAGGGAATTATCACGTAATTAGGTGTTAGGGAATTATCACGTAATGTGATAGGGAATTGTCACATAATAAGAACAAACTGAACGAGCATACAGCCTCGATCGTATTATTTAATTTAATAATATCTACACTTTGGAACTTGCTGTAAAGTATTGTCAGCAGCTCCTGTGAGCTTCCACGAGGTGTTAGTTCCCTATCATGTAATTAAGTGATATTTTTTTTTATGTGTGGCAGCAATACGCTTCTGTAAATATGTTGCAAGTTTAATACACTGTGTATTGATATTCACTGGTTGCCTACAAGGGCTTGAGAGAAGGCCAAATTTGGAGTGAGATATTGAGAGTGAGACAAGTTGAGAGCATTTCACTGGTTGCTTACGAGGCTTGAGAGGGGGTGAGTTTTGAGAGTTTAGAGTGAGATGAGTTTGAGAGGGATGGCGAGATTGAGGGATGGAGTTTGGGAATGGTGCTTAGTAACATTGAGGTTAGATACTGATAGCAGGACGAAATAGGGTAGACGAAGACTTTTCCCTTCTCGTCGGGTCAGGCAGAATCCTCTGGCTGCTGGGCGACATAGAGAGAGAGACACGAGAAGAGCAAAGGATTAGATATAAACACTTTCAACTGGTTCAGGCAGCATCCTCTGACTGCTGGGCGACATAAAAGTGAGAGAGAAAGAGCAAAGTTTAGACACATAACATACAACAAATCTGACTCTCGCTCCCAATGGGTCAGGCAGCATCCTCTGGCTGCTGGGCGTTTAGTGGAGCAAGAGACAGAAAGGGGACAAACAGGACAAAAGGACAGATCTTTTCAACTGAGTGCAGCATCAGGCAGCTAGGCTGGCAGCTGGGCAGCGTGGACAGCTTAGGAAAAGTGTCTTGGGTCCGTTTAGGAGAGATGAAAACAGAAACCCCCTCGGTCGGGGCCCGCTCTGCAGGTGGAGGCTCGGCCTACTGCAAGAGGGGGCTGAAATGGTCCTGGACCTGAAATGGAAGAGAGGAGATTGGACAGCAAGGTTGAGGCCTGGAAGTCTTAGCGCATAAGCAGCAGAAGAATAGGATGAGGAATCCCCCCCAGCTGGAAGGAAGCCTCTGGTGGGCCTGGCGGAGAGGGTGCCCCCCACTCCGGGTAAGCTAACGAGTGCTTGGTGAGCTGTGGTGATGTCTGCAGAGGATGATATAATATAAAGTTCAACAGCTGAAGAGGTCCAGCGCCCCATAGACTTAAGTGTTGATTGATTTCTGCCCTGGCCGAGGAGGTAGCTGCTCCGATCCAGAATGAATGGGGGGAGAAGTAGTTCAAAGAATCTGTGACAAGAGGGTGGATAAACAGGATGAGAACCAGTGTCGAGAGAGGAGAGGAGATAGATTGAAGGTGAAATTGATAATGAATGCCCGCTAGGTAGCATCTAAATAGAGGAGGGGGCTAAATGTAGAGACAGCCTGAGTTGAGTGATGAACGGGGGGGAGATACTGTAGGTTGTAAAAGGTATGAGAGATCCGATTTTGCTCGCAAAAGTGAGTAAATGAAGACCAGGCAGTTGAGTAGTATGAATGGGTAGATGGGGTGAGAGCGTCCTCCATGAATCCACGTGCTGATTGAAGGAGGCCGGCAAGAGAGTTATTCAGTTGACTATTGTCTCGCTGAAGGGTGGTACGAGCAGAGGGTTGGGGTCTGATCCTGGGACCAGGTTGCGGAACTTCTGGATCTTGATGTAACTGTCTGTTTTTGAAGCCCTGATGAATGGAGGAAGTTATTTCCGGGGACTTGAGTGAGGTCAAAGTGCCGCAGGCTGATGGCTGGGAAACTGGAGATTCCAATGAGATTGGTTGTCTTGATGGAGAGGAGGATGCAAGAGTCTCAGGTGGACCTTCAGGATTGAAAGGAGTGGGGGGGGCCGGAGGAGGAACTGATGCTGGATACCTGAGAGAGAATTCCTGATGGAGGAAGGGGCCAGGTTAAAGGATAGCCTGAGGTCTGTGATAAAGGCGAGGAGGTGCTGAAGGTTATAGGTGGTGAGAGAGGTCCTATTCTGGGCACAGAATGTGGTGAAGGAAGACCAGGCAGTAGAATAAGAAGAGTGAGTGGAAGGGGCGAAGGCATTCTCCCTGAAGCTGCAGGCCAACTGGAGGAGGCCGGAGAGTGTGGAGTTTAGTGGAACACCAGTTGATTGAAAGGAGGAACTTGCCGCAGGTTGGGGTCTGCTTGTGGGACCAGGCTGTGAAACTTGTGGACCATCACACAACTGCCACCATATTTAAAACTGGGCACGGTTACCTTTTTTTACTGCAAGGTGTAATATTCTGTAGTAAAATTACTACAGCTGGCCAAAGTCCAGTATCTGGGTGCACGGAATGGTTCACAAGACCTCATAGTTGAAATGGCTTAACGCTCCAAAGTCTATCCATTGAATTCCCCTTAATGTCCTGGTAACTCTTGTTTTTTCCAACCAGTAAATCAACTGGTGCTGTCACAGTAAGTTCACAGAGTGCACTATGTTCCTTCAGGAGTCCTACAGAGGAAGTGCTTCACAAGAGCTGTTAGACATAGTACTTCCATAGTCAGGTCATAGAATAGACAGAGCAGCCTTTTCTGAGGGTAGAGATTAAAGAGTGAAGGATGTCTATTGAGATAGGGAGCCAGGAGAGAGCAGCAGGGGGGGTGAATCTTGAGGATTTCTGAGTGTCAAGCAAACTGATGGGATGGATAGGAGTGTTGGAGAAGGGATGGAGTTGAGGCAGCAGAAAGATGGCTACAATCCGTTGCTCATTAAATCGGAATGGGATGCATTTTGTTTTGAGTGCAGAAAGTTGTAAATGTTTTCCATCCAGTGGTAAGTGAAGATTTGGTCACTGGGGCTAAGGGTGTGGCCATGTAGTGATGAGCAGATTGCAGAAGGTTGGAGAGTGTTGTATTTAGCTGAATGGCAGATGTTGGTGTTGCAGAGTTTGATGAGGGCTGAGGTGTGTGGTGGCAATTTAACTCCATAACACAATAATGTTTAGTTATATTATGTAAGCATTGAATAATCATAAGTAAAAGGCGTTATGCAGCCTTAATCATGTAGCCCTGGCATGTGCTTCTGTTCACTGCAGCTGGTGGTCATCTGTGGGCAAATGGATGGAGACACATATGGATCTGTGATAAAGAGAGAAAGGATCGATGCTGTAAATCTCCCTCCCGATTAGAAAGGGCGCTGTGTAAGGGGGAAGGTAAGCTGCCTCCTAGATCTACCGCCTCGGTGGTAGGTGGAAACCGGAAGGTGACCATATTAGGAGGGGCGCGTAGCTGCAAGTACTCAGGACGATTCCATTGCAGTCAGCTGCGGGGCAGCCCTCTATGGGAGAAACCATGGCAACGCGGTGACTGCAGGGAGGAGTTTGCTGGGTACAAAGGGGAAGCAGCTACGTCAAAACCTCCCCTTGCGCTGAGAAAGTGAGAACAACCAGTCGGAGCTAGTGTTTTGTTTGCCTTTGTGTTACGTGTCTGTTTGTGCTTTACTAGAGGAGCAGGAGGACGGGAGGCTGTAGCCGGAGAGCCAGTGTTAACCCCAGAGCACGCCCCTCACCACACAGCACAACACCGCACAGCGCACGCACCACGATCCCCGGAGGAAAAGAGCACAGTTTTCGTGCACGGAGGATTGTGGCTATCGGCGTGTCTTTTTGTTTACTTTTTGGACTTTTTGTTATTTTGCCCCAATACCATCGATTGGTAGCGGGGCTTATTATTATTTCATTTTTGGATTACTTTTTGAACTTTCTGTTGTATTGTAATAAATATTGTTGTTATTGGGAAACAGCAGCCTGGACATTATACTCTTTTTGCACTGCACCAGTCGTCCTTGCTACAGGATCACATTAGTTTACTGTGAAGCTACGTCTTAGTTGGTGCTTATCTTGGCGAGAGCCAAGTTCAAATCAGCATGAAGTTTTAACATCTACTCTCATGTAATGGAAATTGTGAAGATATGGATACGTCCAGTGACTGCTGTGAATAGTGCAGCTGGCAACAAGGGAAAGACCTTGTGACAGCCTGGAGAGACAGCTGACTGGAGGAAAGAGACCCCATTGGGGCTGGCAAGGGTTAGCTACCCTTGTCGGCAGTATCCAGCTCTGTGTTTACAGGATGCTGGAGACACCCGCCCAAGGCTTCAAAGAAATTAAAGAGAAAAATACCCCTAGAGTCTGCGAGAGCGGGGGCGGAAGATGACTCAACGTTGGACAACACGGTTAAGGACTTAGGAACGGAAACGGATATGAGTATGGAAAGTACTTCACAAAAGACTAGTTCAAGATCTGCAGTTAGCAAAGACATGGAACTCCAGGTTTGTGTCTGCGGCTGGAGCAAGGCGACAACAGTCAGGGGTTTGAAGATTCATCAAGGGAGAATGAAATGCTTGAGGGAGAAGGGACAAGGGCCTCGCATTGATCTGTACTTCTTACGAAGTCAGTCAAGTCAGTCGAATGAAATCCAGCGACAGGAAGCAAACCACAGTTCGCAGGATATCAGCACCCCTGTCATAGATGTGAGGAGGACTTGCATGGACACAGTTAGTGATGAACCTAATGATCCTTGTGAACCCAGGCAGACAAACCAGCGTAAGAGAGAAAAGAACCTCAATGGGCACAAGCCTGGAGTTAAATGGCCAAGAGCTTGTGAGAAAACTGCATGGGACACAGTAAACACAGATCTCTGCTTTGCATTGGAAAGGTTAAGTGGAACAGTTGAAAAGAAACTGGATAAATTTGGGGACATCATCTACGCATATGGAAGCGAGAGGTTTGGAGTTGAAAAAAGGAAGGAAAAAGTACAAACTATTCCTGGAAAGTCTAGACGGCAGCAGGAGATTGAACGCTTAGTTAGAGAAAGGAGACAGCTGAGGAAGCAATGGAGAAGAGCAGAAGAAAGTCAGAAGGAGGGACTCAATCTCTTACAAAGGGTCATAAAACATAAGCTTGCAACATTGCGCAGAGCTGAGCGCCTACTGAAACGCTACAAAAAGAAGGAGCGTGCGAGAACTAACTTTATAAAGACCCATTCAAATTTGTAAAGAAGTTATTCACCAGTGAGAAGAATGGCGCACTAAAAGCATCTAAGTTTGAGCTGGAGAGATATTTGGAGGAAACGAATACAGATTCAAAAAGGCAGGAGCCTATGTCAATTCCTTCAGACATCCCACCTATCAATCCACCAGAATACCAAATGGAGGACTGTGCACCTAAGTGGAAAGAAGTAGAGCAAGCTGTGAAAAAAGCAAGGGCTTCATCATCTCCAGGGCCTAATGGAGTTCCGTACAGAGTGTACAAGAGTGCTTCAGGAGTTCTACGAATCCTGTGGAAACTGATGAAAGTAGCATGGGAAAAACAGGTTGTACCAAGAGCATGGCGCCGAGCAGGTGGAGTCTTTATACCTAAAGAAAAAGATTCTAGCAGCATCAGTCAGTTTCGCCCTATTTCCCTATTAAACGTAGAAGGCAAGATTTTCTTCAGCATTATTACTCAGAGATTGTCAACTTACCTATTAAAGAACTGCTTCATTGACACTTCAATACAAAAGCGGGCATTCCAGGTTTCCCAGGATGCTTAGAACACATCAATGTAATCTGGCAACAAATTCAATCAGCTAAAAAGGAGAGGAAGGAGCTCCATGTGACATTCCTGGATTTGGCTAATGCATATGGTTCAGTGCCACATGAACTTCTTTGGGCAGCATTTGATTTTTTCAGTGTACCAATGACAATAACAAATCTAGTGAAAGCCTACTTTGGAGATTTGCAATTTAGTTTTTCAACTTCAGAATTCAGCACTACATGGCAATGCCTAGAAGTTGGAATAATGGCAGGATGCACCATTTCTCCACTGGCTTTTACCATGGCAATGGAAGTAATCATTAGGGCATCAAAATGGGTAGTGGGAGGAGAGCGGCTTCTGGAATACAACTACCACCAATTCGAGCATACATGGATGACATGACAACCATGACTACAACAGTAGCCTGCACTAATCGGTTATTGGGCAAATTAACCAATAACATTGAATGGGCACGAATGCAATTCAAGCCCACTAAATCAAGGAGCATCTCTATAATTAAAGGTAAAGTAGTAGATAAAACGTTCTTCATTAATGGTGAGGCAATACCAACAGTGTCTGAGAAGCCAGTGAAGAGCCTTGGGAGATGGTACGACGGGGATCTAAAGGACACAGCTCGTGTGGGAGAAGTTAGACAACAAGCTGTGGAAGGGTTGAAGAGCATAGACAGCAGCGCTTTACCAGGCAAACTAAAACTCTGGTGCTTTCAGTTTGGCCTACTGCCAAGGTTGCTGTGGCCACTGACTGTGTACGAGGTTTCTTTGACAACAGTAGAGAAGCTGGAAGCTTTAATCAGTTCACACATCAGGAAATGGTTGGGAGTTCCACGCTGCGTCAGCAGAGTGGGACTTTATGGTAAAGGAATACTGCAGCTACCAGTCTCCGCTCTAACCGAGGAGTTTAAGTGCGCCAAGGTCCGACTGGAAATGACATTAGTAGAGTCACGCGACAAATGCGTAAGGGAGGCAGCACCTGTGTTGAAAACTGGAAGAAAGTGGGTGGCAAAGAAAGCTGTGGAGGATGCAAAGGCTGCCCTTCGAATTGGTGATATCATGGGGCAAGTTCAGCATGGAAGAGGGGTCTTGGTCTCAGTTCAGCTCCTTCTACATGGCACAAGGCAGCCCCAGCGCAACGGAGGAAGCTTGTAGTCAACGAGGTGCAAAAGCAGGAGGAGAGGATGAGGTGTATAAAGGCCATTTCCCAGGGCAAGCAGGGAGAATGGATGAGATGGGAGAGTGTGGAACAACGCAAGATTGGCTGGCAAGACCTATGGTCAATGGAACAGAGCAGGATCAGTTTCCTTATAAGGTCAACATATGATGTTCTCCCATCACCACAGAACCTAAACCTCTGGGTAGGAGAGGATCCCTCATGTCCTTTGTGTTCATCACCTGCAACATTAAGGCACATTTTGACAGGATGTAAGGTGGCTCTTAGCCAAGGATGGTTTACTTGGCGCCATGACCAGGTGCTGCGATGTTTGGCCTTAGCATTGGAAGACAAGCGTAACATGACCAATAAGTTGCCACCTGTTCCATCAAAACATTACACACAAAAGACAACATTCCTCCGCCCAGGAGAGCAACCACCAAGAAAAGGTGTTAAAACCAATCCTCGCGCAGGACAACTGGAAGCTGCTAGAGACTGGAAAATTTTGGCAGATGTTGGTCAACGGCTTATTTTTCCACCTGAGATTGCCACCACAAACCTTCGACCAGATATTGTCTTGTGGTCTGGATCAGCACGCCTTGTTCACCTGGTAGAGTTAACAGTGCCAGGGGAGGATGCTGTAGATGAGGCATATGAGAGGAAGAAACAGCGGTATGCTCAACTAGCCACTGAAGCGGAACAGCGAGGATGGAGAGTCTGGGTTTACCCAGTGGAAGTGGGATGTCGAGGATTTGTGGCACACTCTACAACCCGGTTTCTCAGAGATGTCGGATTCAATGGCCAAGAGTTGCGTCGCACAGTGAAGAACTTATCTGAAGCAGCAGAGAGGAGCAGCAACTGGCTGTGGTTGAGACGGAAAGATTCTGGCTGGAGATCTCAAGCACAATAGAAAGAAGGAAAGGCTGATGTACAGGTAAGTAAGCTGGGCTGAGTTGAGTGGGGGATGGAGGGGGGTGATGCTGGGACGCCAGAATCACCGTCGAGCCCTCTTGAGGTGTCATGGGCTAGTCGACGAAACACCGAGGATGGAAGGTGCCCACTTGAAGACCCCAGAGATGTACCCTACTTAGCTCAATCCAGATGGTTGTCATGCTGATGCGCTGGGGAGACCGCACTATGGTTGATCCCCGGAGCCAGCATCGCAGCCGTTGTGTGTGCTGATGCGCTAGGGAGGCAAAATAAGCTGATCCCTGGAGCCAGCATTACACTTCAGCCATCAACACCAGACAGAAGGATATCTACATCATCATATGGAAGGAAGCGCAAATGGATGGAGACACATATGGATCACATTAGTTTACTGTGAAGCTACGTCTTAGTTGGTGCTTATCTTGGCGAGAGCCAAGTTCAAATCAGCATGAAGTTTTAACATCTACTCTCATGTAATGGAAATCATTGTGGTGGAGGGAGGGTGTGGGAACTTGCCTCAGTAAAACTGTACAAAATGTTTCTTACAAATGCCTAGATAAGGAGTGGTGCTCCGTTGGAGAATGAAGCAGCCTTTTGTTAGACAACCGCAGACTCCCCGTAGCGCCCCCACCTTTCTATCTATCCCTCTAGTTGTTATTGTCACTTTTGATTGGTATATCATATATACTCCCCATTTACTTTGTTGCTACGGCACGTACACCACGGGCCTGTCTCCAATTGGTCTAAAGCATTCTTCCCTGTTTTCTATATAACCTGACCTGACGCTGCATAGTCAGAACGCTACTCTGGAACTTCCTAGCACGTTGCTGTGTTGAGAGTGTTCTCTGGTTTGCAAACTATTAAACTACTTGTCTGGTCTCGCACCACGGTCTCTGTGTTCTTTTATTGGTGAAGTAAAACTTCCACCACAGTCTCTGTGTTCTTTTATTGGTGAAGTAAAACTTCCACCACAGTCTCTGTGTTCTTTTATTGGTGAAGTAAAACTTCCACCACAGGTGGCAGCTGGAGCTGAACAAATATATTAAATTGACTGCTGAGTTGTTTCTGGAAATGAAGGCAGGAAGATGAGATGCCGACCATCCTGTGTTAGATTAATACAGAATCGATCAGCGGTTTGCTACCATCATGTCTGTTTGGAATGGAAAAGGTGAACGCATAATCAGAGATTTGGGTTTCACAACTCCAGTCATTCTCCTAATAGAGGAACCCCTTAATTCATAAATCAAAACAGATTTCCAGTCTCGTACCATGTATTAAAGCTTGTAGTATCTGAGAGGATGAGCGGACACATGACTAAATTGCTGAGGAAGTCAAGTGCGCCATATATATATATATTAGATCTAGGTATTGGAGGAAAGCTGAAGCATTGGAAGCTCTGGAGGAGACCAGTTGCAGATTTAAACAGTAGCAGATCTGAAGAGGGAGCCAAAATTTGCTGTAATGAGGAGATATTAACAGTAGAGGCAAGATCTGCTGAACGGGCAGAGATCTGAGGGAGTAAACGATGGAATGCTGTCAGTAATGTGCAGTGGCCTGCTGTAGAGAGCAGATAGCTGCTGAGTGTGGTGGAAATTGGTATTTGAGAGTTAAGGCGTTTTTAGATGATGTCAGAGATGGGGCTGCCTTTGGACAGAGATGAAGAATGCATAGATCTGATGCCGCTGTAGAACCTGAGAGGATGAGAATGCGTTCCTCGGAGGCTGCTGCAAAACCTATTGATTTGATCAGGAGCAGTCTAAGAGTGTATTGTCTATTGCGGGGTAGGAGGACGCTTTGACTGAAATGTTGATAATCGTAGGACATAGTTTCCGTATGTGCCTGGAAGCACAAATTGAATGAAATGGACTTTGAAAGTTGTATTAAGTGCCTTGAAGAAGTTGGGGGTAAATGAGGAAGTGCAAATCCGGGAACAAGAAGGATGCAGGAATGGCCTGATGCAGGGAAGCTGGAAAATTAAGGTGATGGTGGATTCTTAACATCTCAGAAAGCTGATAAGCTTGGCTTCATGACCAGGTCCTCGAGGGAGGGGTTTGGATTTGAAAAGTCAAGTTAATATATGTAGCAAAAGAGGTTGAGGCAGGAGGGGACTGAGAATCCCTCGGAATGACAATGAACTGCAGGAATTGATAGAAAGTTTGGAGTGTGCGAGATTCGCAGCGATAGCAAATCAGCTTAACCCTTTGCGGTCCATTTATTAATTCTGCATCAGGCTCGCCAGGTCTAATTAATTTTTTCACGCAGCAGTTAATTTTAGACGCTGTTTAAAAGTATTTTTTTTCACAGTCAAACGTGTTTAAATGGCCCTGCATATCAACAAAGCACTCACTAGGGATCTCCAGCCCGCCCCACCCTTTCGTTTGGTATCGCTTTCACATATGCTACCAAATAAAAAAATAATAATAATAGTCGTACATACCGATCAATCGTCTCCTGATGACTCGTTTTATCACCAAACTCCTCAATAATGCAATCCAAGTCATTATTTTATTGCTATAACATCTCAAAAAAAGCTCTGCAAATGTCTGTGATAGTCTCTGTGCGCTGATACTGTACTCCCAGCTTGTTTCCATATGACCGCCCCATCTGATGCCAATGGGGTACTATGACTATTCATGAGATACGCCTTTTTTTTTTTTTTTTTATCGGCTTGTCTCGGCTCCTTTCGTTCCCACTCGGCCATTGAATGGTTTTCCGACTTTTTTGCGTTTTTAAAATGATGTCGGACAGGGTCCGACAAAGGACCTGACGGGAATAATTGCAATGTCGGACCCAGTCCGACAAAGGACCGCAAAGGGTTAAATTATGTAGAGCTTGTGGTATTATGCTGCCATTTAGAGGTCGTGATTAAAATTGAAACTATTGGCTTCAGTGAAGCAGGGTAGCATATATTTGGTTATTGCGATTAAAATCTTCGTCTGTGTATAAAACATTTGTTTTAGAACAGTTAGTGATTATATAAGTAAGTTAACGTAGGTCTAGAAGAAGAGCCTGCAGTATTTAGATGTCACAATTCGGTGAGTTGAAGCTCTCATGTTGCAAAGCGCAGCAGCAGGAGCCAGAAGATTGCAGTCGTGAGGCACAGGCTCGCATTGCCTGTTACAGCTGCCTGGTCACCATGGCAACTTACCACTCCCAGTAGTCACTCGATGAGGCGTTGCCGTGGTAACCATGGTCTGTGAGGCGCCGGTGGGGAAGAGTTGCAGTACAGCAGTGACATAAGAACATAAGAACATAAGAACATAAGAACATAAGAAAGTTTACAAACGAGAGGAGGCCATTCAGCTCATTTTGCTCATTTGGTTGTTAGTAGCTTATTGATCCCAGAATCTCATCAAACAGCTTCTTGAAGGATCCCAGGGTGTCAGCTTCAACAACATTACTGGGGAGTTGTTTCCAGACCCTCACAATTCTCTGTGTAAAAAAGTGCCTCCTATTTTCTGCTCTGAATGCCCCTTTATCTAATCTCCATTTGTGACCCCTAGTCCTTGTTTCTTTTTTCAAGTCAAAAAAGTCCCCTTGGTCGACATTGTCTATACCTTTTAGGATTTTGAATGTTTGAATCAGATCACCACGTAGTCTTCTTTGTTCGAGACTGAATAGATTCAATTCTTTTAGCCTGTCTGCATACGACATGCCTTTTAAACCCGGGATAATTTTGGTTGCTCTTCTTTGCACTCTTTCTAGAGCAGCAATATCCTTTTTGTAATGAGGTGAACAGAACTGAACACAATATTCTAAGTGAGGTCTTACTAATGGTCTTACATTACTTCCCTTGATTTAAATTCAACACTTCTCACAATATATCCGAGCATCTTGTTGGCCTTTTTTATAGCTTTCCCTAGATGAAGACATTTCTGAGTCAACATAAACTCCTAGGTCTTTTTCACAGATTCCTTCTTCAATTTCAGTATCTCCCATATGATATTTATAATGCACATTTTTATTGCCTGTGTGCAGTACTTTACACTTTTCTCTATTAAATGTCATTTGCCATGTGTCTGTCCAGTTCTGAATGCTGTCTAGATCATTTTGAATGACCTTTGCTGCTGCAACAGTGTTTGCCACTCCTCCTATTTTTGTGCCGTCTAAAAATTTAACAAGTTTGCTTACTATACCAGAATCTAAATAATTAATGTAGATTAGGAATAGCAGAGGACCTAATACTGATCCCTGTGGTACACCACTGGTTACCTCGCTCCATTTTGAGGTTTCTCCTCTAATCAGTGCATTCTGTTTTCTACATGTTAACCACTCCGTAATCCATGTGCATGCATTTCCTTGAATCCCTACTGCGTTCAGTTTGAGAATTAATCTTTTATGCAGGACTTTGTCAAAAGCTTTCTGGAAATTTACATAAACCATGTTGTATCCTTTGCAATTATCCATTGTCGATGTTGCATCCTCAAAAAAATCAAGCAGGTTAGTTAGACATGATCTCCCTTTCCTAAAACCATGCTGACTGACTCTCAGGATGTTGTTACCATATAGGTAATTTTCCATTTTGGACCTTATTATAGTTTCCATAAGGTTACATATAATAGAAGTCAGGCTTATTGGTCTGTAGTTACCTGGTTCGGTTTTGTCTCCCTTTTTCTGGATCAGTATTACGTTTGCAATTTTCCAGTCTGTCGGTACAACCCCTGTGTCAAGAGACTGTTGCATGATCTTGGTTAGCGGTTTGTAAATAACTTCTTTCATTTCTTTGAGTACTATTGGGAGGATCTCATCCGCCCAGGGATTTGTTTATTTTAAGAGCTCCTAGTCCCTTTAACACTTCTGCCTCTGTTATGCTAAAGTTATTTAAAACTGGATAGGAACAGGTCAACATATGGGGCATGTTGTCTGTGTCCTCCTTTGTAAAACCTGTGAAAAGTAATCATTTAATATATTTGCTATTTTTTCTTCATCTATGATTTTGCCATTTGTGTCTCTTAGACATTTAACCTCCTCTTTGAATGTTCTCTTGCTGTTATAATTTTGGAAAAACATTTTGGAATTGGTTTTAGCCCCTTAGCAATATTGATTTCTATCTCTCTCTTGGCTTTTCTAACTTCCTTTTTGACTTGTGTTTGCTGTTCCACGTTCTCTTTCTTTTAGTTTTGGTCCTTTTAAACGCTCTGTAAAGTGCCTTTTTTCGCTGAATATTTTTTTTTTTATTGATCTATTAAACCATTTTGGCCATTTTGTTTTAGATTTAGATTTTTCTACTTTTGGGATGTAATTGTTTTGTGCCTCTAGTACTACATTTTTGAAAAACAGCTATCATTTTTCTGTGGATGTTTTCTCTATTTTACTCCAATCTACTTCTGTTAGTCTCTGTTTCATACCTTCATAGTTTGCTTTTCTAAAATTGTAAACCTTAGCTTTAGTCATTACTTTTGGGGTTTTAAAAACACTTTGAATGAGACCATGTTGTGGTCTGAGTTTGCCCATGGCTCTATGACCTCTATTTTAGTTATTCTGTCTTCGTTATTTGAAAAGACTAAATCAAGGCATGCCTCCCCTCTAGTCGGTGCCTTGACAAATTGCATTAGGAAGCAGTCATTTGTCATTTCCACCATTTCAGTTTTGTCCGTCGTGCTCCCCACCGGTTTTCCCATTTTATATGGGGAAGTTGAAATCCCCATTAGTATGGCTTCTCCTTTGCTACACGCATTTCTAATGTCATTGTATAACAGATTATTTTGCTCAGCATCTGAATTTGGCGGTCTATAGCATGCTCCTATTATTATGCCTTTTGAATTTTTGTCCATTATTCTGACCCATATTGATTCAGCGTTGTTTTCTTTGTCCAGATTTAACACCTGGGCTTCAAGACTATTTATTATGTATAGCACTACCCCTCCGCCTCTTATGTCCTGCCTGTCTTTCCTATACAGTGTGTACCCACTAATATTATATTCGTCTCCATCACTCTCAGACAACCACGTTTATGTAAAACCTATCACATCGTAGTTACTTGTTAGTGCAGTAACTCTAACATTTTGTTTCTGAGACTTCTAGCATTAAGATAAATGCATTTAATAGCTGTCTTACCTTAGTTGTTGCCTTTGATTTTATGTGGTCTCCCTTCTGTATTTTTGTTTTCTCCCCACTTCCTTTCTAGTTTAAATGCTTCTGAACCTCCTCAAGGATCCTTTCTCTGAGTAGAGACTGGCACTGCACATTGAACGGTGTTGCAACTGGGATGGAGACTGGATGGACCAGGAAAGACTAACATTGGAGCTCCTGCAGAAAAATGGAAAAGCTGAATGATGAAAAGAATCGCCTGAGCAGGTAGGCAAATAGCTGATACTATCTTGCCAGTGCTGAGCAGACAACTGGCCTGCAGTGTAAGGAGCGAACAACAAAAAACAAACACAGACAAGGAGGTGGAAATAGTGCTGGGTTAAAGTAGAAAAGAGAGAGCGATAGACAGGAGGGGCAGCCAATAACATACGTGGAGCAGCTTCCACCCAGAAGAGATCAGCGGATGCTTACCGGGCAGAACGCCACAGAGGGAAGGTAAGACTAGCTAAAGAAAAGGACTTAGGATAAGAAAAAAGCAGCGCAAAGCGGGAGAGAGCCCTCTACAGCATCCCCCGAATTACACCTAAAGACTAACATTTAATCGAACTGTAATTAGACAAAAATAACCCAATCAGCATGCAGCATGTGAATATTCAGTTTTATAAATTAAATGAATAGTGTGGCAACTGCCACCCAATACTCACTTATGACTGGGTAACAGTTATTTTTTTCAAAAACTTGAGCCCAGTAGTCCTGGGATGAAAATATTTGAACATGTCACTGTAACAAAAACAAGTGATTAAAGCTTAAAGTCTCCTGAATTCAAAGTAGCTTTACTCCTGTCCTTGTGAGCATTTTATCAAAAAATAAATACATAAAATGACACCTCCTGCAAAGCAGTTTTATTTCTAGGATTTTTACAAATATTTAAATATTTTGAAATAATATTGAATTGTGAAAACAACAAATCTTTGAATATTTTGAAATACTGTTTACTTTTGGAACATATATTTGAATAGTTTAAAATGATAATAATAAATAACAACTGTGAAAAAAAGGTCAATCATTTTATTTTTCAATGTATTTGTCCCAGGTCTGGAGCCTAGTTTACTAATTTGTCATCGCAGTCCAGAAAATTGTGAGCAGTTTAATTATTAATTATTCTTTAAATATTCCAGTTACCTTTATCAAGAACATATTGTCTTTACAGTTTAAAAATCAACATTGTTGTCATAGGAATAGATGCAATGCACAGCACACACACACACACACACACACACACACACACACACACACACTGCTTCTGTGTACCACACTGGGCTGCATACCTGATTGGACTGGACAGTACATATATAGGTCCCATCCTGAAGAGTTACAGCACACTCTCTCCAAGAGGCCTGGTTTCCAGTTTCCATTCGCTCTTCAGTGACAGTGTGTGTTAATGCATGATGATGGGGTTTGTGTGTGGAATGCTTATCCTGCTCACTCTGCCTGCCCTGGATTTGACTGTTGTACTAACATCTAAACCACAATTTGAATTATATTGTTTATGCTCACCAAAGGGCCACGTCTGTCCTACAATACTTTTTGATCCAACCAATCCAAATCGTTACAAGATGATCAGTCAACAAAGAGAGAACCACTCTGGGACTTTTGTGACTCTTTATGACACACGTAACAGGATTCCAGTGTTTTCATCATATCATATCCAGTTCTTTTCGGAGGTAACTGAAGCACGGTCCACCTGGTATATTGAACCTCAAGTGAGTTTGCTTTATTCATTTATTTTTGTTTAGATAATTTCAGAGGAACACAATGTTTATATTAGGGGCAAACTGTTTGTCAAGATGGATGAGCAGTTTTGGGTGTTCATTAAAACTTGTAGGAACAAAAAATGTTTTACATTTAATAAGTAATGATTTATATATATATATATATATATATATATATATATATATATATATATATATATATATATATATATATATATATAGCATGGTGGTGTGGTGGTTAGTGCTGCTGCCTCCTCATAGTTCCAGGGCCCTGGGTTTGATTCCGGCCTCAGGCGCCTGTCTGTCTGTGCTTGCATTGTGGGTTTTCTACAGGTACTCCAGTTTCCTCCCACAGTCCGAAGACATGTTGTTCAGGTTGATTGGTCACTCTAAATTGCCCTTTGTGTGAGTCTGTGTATGTGTGTGTGGTGCCCTGCGATGGACTGGCGTCCTGTCCAGGGTGTAGTCCCGCCTTGCATTACCTTGTGCCTGCTAGTTTAGTCTCCGGCTCACCGCAGTGACCCTCTAAAAAAGGATTAAGCAGGTTTAATAATGAATGGATGGATGGAAGTGACTTCACATTCCAGAGCAGAATAAAAAAAATCATGGTAAGAAATTCAGCTTTAGTTTTTAGCAAATGGCTACTTTATAGAAAATGCTTAATATTAATACTTTATTTTCAGTTCTTTTATCAACAGTTAAATTCTGGATACCAACAATTGCTGATATCCAGAAAATAACTGTTGATATCAAGAATTTAATTGTTGATATCACGCACTGAATTGTAGATTGGATTGTAGAAAATTTCAATTCTTGATATCAGAAATGAAGGATTAAATGTTAAAACAGCTTGCCATACTGTCCCAACATTCACCTGAGAATGAATGTGTCTCCCCACTGAGAATCTGCCACACTTCTGACTCTTCCCCTCTCTGCTCTCCTCACTCCTGCACTCCTCTTTATCATCTCTATCTCTCCATTCTCTGGGTCTCTCTTTCTCCTCTTGATCTGTTCCTTCTCTCTATCACACTCTGTGCTGCATGTTCTTAACAAAACAAGTGATTTCTCTGGATCTATACCATCTCTCTTTCTTTCTGATGCATGTGTCTCTTCAACTCTATTTCATACATTTTATTCCTGCATCAATCAAGTCAATCAAGCAATAAATCAAACCTCTCATTAAAAATGTGTGTTTCACAGCTTGACGATCCCAGGGGGGGATCTTATTACCAGAAACCTCAATACCCACCACCGGTGCAGAACCTGGGAATATTGCAGGCTGTGGATGAAGACTATGAAGGTTCTGGATATGACAAGGGCCAACTGCTCTCTGTGGTGCATGCAGACACAGATGCGAACACCACCTTCACACTCACCAACACAGTACCCATGGACAGAGGTCTGAACCAAGTCTGGTGGAGAGACATGGAACTTGCAGTTAACAAATATATGGATAACAACTGCACCAAAGGAGGGCAAGATGTACAAAGGCCATTGTTCGCTGTGACCGAGCTGTTCCGGGTGGCCGTATGATCGGTAAGGGTAGGGTTAATGTGCCTGAGTATCTGTGGACGGCTTTTGTTGCCATGATAAAATGTTGCGTCAGTGGGTGTCTAAGGCTCACCTCGCTCCTAACGACAACAGCGAAACTGTCCTAGAAATGAGCTTGAGAGAGTTAGAAATGATCCTGAATGAACAAACTGTTTATAGTCAGAATTATGAACCATTTGTTATATTCGGTGAAGAGTGCTATACTGACATTAACAGCACTCACATCTATTCTCATCAGAGAATCTAAAAAAAGTCCTTCCTCTTTTAAACCTCCTATTATGCTGAGAATTTCGGTACATCTGTTATGTTTCGAGTCATATTGACCCAATGCAATTTCAAACAAATTTAAACAGCCTTCAATTAAATAAATGTTTTGATTTGAAAAGGTTTCACTTTTTTAGGCTAAATATGAACTTAAATAGTTTACTACAAGCCTAAAGATACTAATTATTTGTATACAGTTCCACTAAAATGGAAGCAAATGATCTGAACATTCTGAACAACAACCACTGCAGCTGAGACTCCAGGCAGTATATTTCTTTGTTTTTTGTTTATACATACCTCCAGACAGGTGCAGCAATTTGCAGATATAATAAAACAAATAGAATAATAATAAAATAACACCTACAAGAAGTTTCTTTTATTGCTGCACACAAATCTACATAGATAAAAGCTCTGGGTCATAGTGACCCAAAACATCATCTTTGTATCCATAACCTTTACTAAAAAAATAAACATCTCAAAGGTTCTGTTTTCAGTGTATAAGTTCATTACCTCAACTTAGGAATAGTCAGAAAATGTTATACAGAAAAACAAAAGGGAAATGGCATTTAAGCTAAGCGGAAACTAGTGCCGGGTCAAATAGACCCAAAACATAATAGGAGGATTAAGGTCAAATTAAAACATGCTGACTCTGTTGTTGCACCAAACAACAGATAAACCAATGTATAATAGTTTAGTTGCTAATGCAAACGGCTGACCAAATTAGCTAAATCATTCAACATTAAATACAAAAAAAGATTTGAATATGATTTGTTCCTTGATTGTGATTATTGCTAATGCTACTTAAAAGCATGTCATCTCCAGGCTGAAGGAAATGTGAGGGCTTGAGACTGTGGAGTTTGCACGTAAGAGAAGGGGTTGCAAATAGATTATGCTGATCACTGTTTTACTGAATGCCTGTGTGAACTATTTTCTTTCGCTTGTCTTTCACCATTAATCCAGTTTCACATACAAGCAAGCACAAATCATTGCTTTTAAACTAATCTGAAGAAATAAAACTGCTTTGAAGCATTAATTCATTGTGTTGTGTTTTTCAGTTTACACTTCCAAGCCTATTATTATTGCCAGGATTATTAGGTGCACCAGCCATTTTCATAAAATGAAAACCACTGGATGAAAACTGGAAATTTGTATGGTGGTAGACACCTATGGGAAGTTGACCCACAAGAAAAGTAGAGGTCAGAGGTCACATGGTTTGGACGCTATATTGGATTTTGTGGGAACGTTTCAAAAGTCTTCCTGTCAAACACAGAGTACCCTCACATGGCCTTGAATATGTTTTGTTCAAGAGAGGTTCTTTGGTCAACTAAGTTATTCACACCTTAAACAATAAAATGCAATTAACTTTGGACAGAAATGTTTTTGCGATATCTAACATTGATAGTCTTACAATGTTTCATGTTTGCATGTATTTATGCAAAGAAAACATTATGTACACTTGTTTTGTTTTGCTAAAAACAACTTTTTGTTACACTGAATCAAGGGTATGAATAATCCTGGAGGCAGCTGTATTAAAATGCAAGGTGTCATACGGGACAGTTTCAGAGTCACTCCCTACATTTTAATAAACTTTTGCATTTGAACTTTAGGTAAGGTCAGAGGTCATTTACATGGACATATTTCCAACCATTATCATAATCGCTTATTCCTTTAGAGGGTCACTGCGGTGAGCCGGAACCTAACCAGGCAGACACAGGGCACAAGACAGGACTACACCCTGGACGGGACGCCAGTCCATCGCAGGGCACCACACACACACACTCACACAGCAAGCAATTTAGAGTGACCAATCAACCTGAACAGCATGTCTTTGGACTGCGGGAGGAAACCGGAGTACCCAGAGAAAACTCACAATGCAAACACATTGGAGAGAACATGCAAACTCCACACAGACAGACCCCCTAGGCCGGAATCGAACCTAGGACCTTGGCGCTGTGAAGCAACCGTGCTAACCACTGCGCCACCATGCTGCCCTTAGCCAGACTAGTGAAGGGAAATAAGCTACTATAGTATATGGTGTGAATACAAACAATGGATACATATTTTTACAGCTTTTTGATCTTCAACCGCTAGCAACTTTGACTTTTTACCTTTCAAAATCGTTTTTCACCTACCTCACCTGATTGCTAATCTCTCTGTATTTTAAAATTGTGGATTTTTTCAATTATACACCCAATTAAAAACATACTGCTTTTTCTCAACTGAATTAAACTGTATGGATGAGTCCATATGAAAAAATAGGAAAGTCCTACCTATAATTATTATTTATTATTATTATTTTGAAAATAACCTGGACGTGTTACTCACTACGTTTACATGCAGGCAGTATTTGGAATAGTGTGTATTCAGGGGCCCGGTTCTACAGAAATGTACGTCAGAAACAGTGTTTCTATTAACATCGCATACACTATCTGGTCGTAATATCTGTCGTATTCTATCAACCCAGCTGACCCAGCATAGGTGGTGTATAAATACCACAGACAGATCTCACAGCAATTTCCTGTTTTAAACTTTTATAAACGACTGCTCTGATGCATGCAGTGTAGACTATTTAACGCCTAGACAACAATATTTACAAACACAAATAAAGTAGTAAGGAAATTATAGTTACTGTCACTTTGTGACCCATCCCCATGATTGATTGATTTATGACCATGAAGCCCCGCCCATTGTTCACGCATATGCTGTCCAAGTGTCAAAACTACCCCTCCCCTTCAGCCCTCCTTTTTCTTTGCAATGTTAGGAATGTCATAGATGATAAAGTGTATGTAATATAGATTATTACAAAGAAAGCAGGGTATTATTATAGATTAGTACATATAAAAGAAAATGTGTTTGCAATATTATAGACTATTGCAAAGGAAAAGTGTATATATCTTTTGACATAGCACAAAAACGATCTAACATACTAACTACAGAGTTCAAAGAACTACCACTCACGGATATTCTCTAACATAATTAAGTGTTATTATAGTGCAGAGAATTACCGCTCATGGTGTTCCTCTACAATAACTTTCATTATTATTGTGCAGAGAAGACCACCGCAAAGGTTTTGTACTAAACCAGTAACATTATAGACTGTGTGAAAGGGTGACTGAGCGGTGACGTCACGGCAGAAGCAGGGACGGACAAACACTGACACCAGGGCACGTACTGCAGTTCAAGTGGTGTTTGCCGTTTTATTTGAGAACCAAAAATAAAATAAATATTTAAACAAAAAGAACACGCTCACAGAGCAAAATAAAAGGTTAAACAAAAACAAATCTCAAACACAAAAGTAAGTAATAATATAGGTCAGGCTGGGCAGATTGCCTTCACTGTTCCTATGTTTAATTTTTAAATAAATTTCTCTCTCGTCTCAGTCCTCTCCACTCTTGCTCTTTCCGCTCCTAAAACATCCACCCTGAGCTAGAGAGCTGCAGCCTTTTTATATCGTGGCCGAGGGGTTTAACTAGCTTGCAAGCAATTATTCTATTACCCCTCGGCCACAATCTGCACGAGTTTATTAATTACCGTGTGGATGGGGCTTCCCATCCACGCTACTAAATAATAAACAAACGCTACGCCGTCATTTAAAATACAAAACAACCGGCGCTTCGTCATAAATATAATACAATAAAAATAAACAATACAAAATACACAGGGCGGAGGGGACCCCGCTCTAAAATAAAATAAACAAAACAATGTACAGGGCTGCTCGCACTGTTACAGACTGTTACACCAAAACTAACCGTAACTCAATAGAGAAAGTATGCCAGGGGCTCTATTTGTTTTATGACATTCCGCTGTTGGTGGGTATTTTTTCCCACAATTCAGCCACCTGAAATTTGCATACATGTATTACTATGCACATATTCTATTTCTTTACAAAAATTAAATTTCATGCTAACAAACACAGTCCACAACATTCTTCATATTCTTAGGATTATTTTAAATACAATGACACAGTATAGAAAATTACAAAGAAAAGAATACAAAGAAATAAGTGTTTGCAATATTATAAATTATTGCAATGTGCACATATCTTTCGACTTAACACTGAAGGCCTGTAAAACAATAACTTTCGTTATTACCGTCCACAGAACGACCGTTTACTTAAGTTTTCTTTTAAATGACAAATTACACCATTATTGTGCAAAGAGAATCAACGCTACAGACAGGTACCATATTCAGAAAGTAACATTCTGAGTTATTGCACAGAAAACTAACTGTAACTCAGTAGTGAAAGTACACCAGGGTGTCCTATTTGTCTTAGGAGATGCAACTGGCGGTGGGCATTTTTTCCCACAAATCAACCACATAAAATTTGCATACAGGTATGCCTATGCAACTATTCTATTTCTTTTAAAAATTAGTTTAGACGCTAACAATTACATTTTTTTGATCTTCAAAACTACCCAAATTTAGACATCCCCCTTTTCTCAAAAAGTGAACTGCTCCGGAGCTGTCGAAAAAAAAAAAAATTGGCACATTTTTTTCATAATTTTGACGCCCTGCTCTTTTGAAAAAGCTTACTGGTTCAGACCTGTCAAGAAAACACATTTTTTTGATCTTCAAAACTACCCAAATTTAGACACCCCCCTTTTCTGAAAAAGTGGACTGGTCTGGACCTGTTGTAAGGAACTAAATTTTGGCCAATTTTTTTCTTCATAATTTCAATGCCCCACACTTTTGAAAAAGCTTGCAGGTTTGGACCTGTCAAGAATACACCATTTTTTGATCTTCAAAATTTTCCAGTAGCACCCACAGCATGAACAGACACAGTGTCCTGAAGTAACACCCTGTCCTTGTTGTATGATAATGGAAGCTAATTGGTCATTTGTGTTGTCCACAGTAATTGTGCTCTTCTGCACAGCAGTAAACTTAGCATTGTGTCACTTTGTAATGGTCCTGTCTGGTTTGGTTTCCCAAAGCATAAGTTGGACTGCAATCATTCTTCCTGCTGATTGAATAAATTCACGGAGAAGTTTTGCATTGCCTACATTTGCTACCAGGAATCATTGCCCATTTCTCATTTCTATAAATGAGTTCTTCCAAACACATGGAATCTGAACCGGCGGGTACAAATAGAGGATAAACATGCAACACCTCTTGGTTTGATGAGCAGTAGTTACATCTAGTACATAGAATGTCATGACTTATTGTGACTGAAACCATGTGAGATACTTCAGGACAAATTTCAGACAATTTGGTGAGAAACTCTGCAACATGTTGCTGCTCATCTCTATTGAAAGGTTCTCCTAAGAAGTGACAAATATCCACAGTAGTTAGAGACGCAGTGGATGGCAAGTGATCATAGTTGTGAACAAAGCTCCTGATAGCCTGTGAACAGGATGTGAGTGGTGTAAAACACAAGTGAAAGTCCAGGCAGGAGTTCTCCCAAAAAGTCTGTGTTTATTTGTTGTAAACACAAAATAATACTAATACTAATAATAATAATAATAATAATAATAACACTCCTGTGACCACAATCCTCCGTGCACGAAACTGTGCTCTTTCTCCGGGGACGTGGTGAGTGCTGGTGCTGTGCTGTGCTGTGTTGTGTTGTGCTGTGAGGGACGTGCTCGGTCTTTAGTGCTGGCTCCGCGGCTGCAGCTCCCGACTCTCACTCCTCCTCTGGTTGAGACAAAACACAAAACAAATAACAAGACACAGGCTCCGGCTGGATACTGTCATCAGCGCAAGGGCCGTACTAACGTAGCTGCTCCCCTTTGTACCCAGAACCTCCTCTTTGCAAACAACCCGCAGCTGATTGCAATGAAATCCTTCCAGGTACATGCAACTACGCGCTCCCCTAATATGGTCACCTTCCGGTTTCCGCCTACCGTCAAGGCAGTCCATCTCGGAGGAAGCATACGATCAACCTTACCCAGCGCCTTTCTTGGTCGGGAGGGAGATTTACAGTTCAATTCTTTCTCTCTCTGTCACACATCTCACCCTCAGAGTGATGCCGAAGGCACACTCGCCAATGCTAAGTTCCCCAATGGGCCCCTCCCTTGAAAAAATCTGCATTTTGATGCTCCTTACCCGCACGATGTTTCACGGTATAGTGGAAGGGTTGCAGCGCCAGATACCACCGAGTTATCCGAGCGTTATTGTCCTTCATCGTGTGCAACCACCTTAAAGGAGCATGATCAGTGACAAGAGTGAAAGAACGCCCCAGCAAGTAATAGCGAAGGGCGTGAGTGGCCCATTTGATGGCCAAACACTCCTTCTCAATGACGGAGTAGTTAATCTCCGTGGAGCCAGTTTTTGCTCATGTAAATAATCGGGTGTTCCACTCCGTCAACTTGCTGGGACAGGACCGCCCCCAGACCAATCTGGGAGGCATCGGTCTGGAGGATGAACTCCTTACTGAAATCTGGTGAAATAAGTGCTGGGGCCTGGCATAGTCTCCTCTTAATCGTGTCAAAGGCCCCTGACACTCCCCTGTCCACCTAACTATTTTGGAGCCGTCTTTTGGTGAGCTCTACCAAGGGGTTAACTATGGTGGCATACTCGGGATAAAGCGGCGATAATAGCCTGCTAACCCCAATAGTGATCTCACCTGCGGTTTGGTTCTCGGATCGCCGTCTCCACTAGAGCCTGGACTTTAGAAGCGATCGGCTTTACCCGCCCATTACCCATAAGGAAGCCAAGATACTGGGTTTCTTGTTTGCCGAATGCACATTTGCCCAGATTAGCCGTCAGCCCTGCCTCCCTCAGAGACTGTAGGACGGCCGAAAGTCTAATAATATGCTCTCTCCAGGTAGAGCTGAAAATCACCACGTCATCAATGTATGCAGCGGCATACTGCTGATGGGGCGCTAGGACCTGGTCCATCAGTCTCTGAAAGGTAGCTGGGGCTCCATGCAACCCGAAGGGCATGGTCTGGAAATGGAACAAGCCATCTGGGGTAGAGAAAGCAGTTTTCTCTTGCGAACTCTGGGTCAGTGGAATTTGCCAGTATCCCTTCATCAGATCCAAAGTCGAAATTAACGCGCTCCTCCCAGTCGGTCGAGGAGCTCGTCCACCCGAGGCATGGGATATGCATCAAACTTGGAGATGGCATTAACCTTTCTGAAATCCACGCAGAACCGAGTGGAGCCGCCCTTCTTAGGCACCATCACTATCGGGCTGCTCCACTCGCCCGGGAAGGCTCAATGACTCCAAGCTCGAGCATATTCCCCACCTCCCGCCAACGGCACCCCTGCGGCTCTCCGGGATTCGATCACGGTCTCTCTCGAACCCTGACACCTGCTGGAGTAATAATAGCATGTTCAATCATATTAGTTCTGCCAGGCAAGTCAGAAAAACATCACCAAATTGTTTCACTAACCCACGGAGTTCACACTTCTGATCAGGAAGTAATTGTTCCCCATCGGAATGTTAACTGTAGCTGGTGTACTGACAGAGGGACCAAAATCCTCTTCTATACTGTCATTGGCTATAAACAGGGCCTCCCTTTCATTGTAGGGTTTTAATAAATTAATATGATAAATTTCTGTTTTGTTACGGCGATCGGGTTGTCTGATTTCATAGTTTACATTACCAATTGCCCGCATCACCTCATATGGTCCCTGCCACTTAGCGCACAGTTTAGACTCGAAGTGGGAAGTAGCAGCAGTACCTTATCTCCTGGCCGAAAAGTCCGAATCCGTGCTTGTTTATTGTACTGCTGCTCTTGCCGATGCTGAGCCCGTTTTAAGTTCTCGTGTGCCAAATGACCAACCAATTGCAGGCGATCTCTTAACATAATTACATATTTCACTATGTTTTTAGCATCTTTATTTTGCTCTTCCCATCCTTCCTTTACAAGATCAAGGACACCTCGTGGTTGTCTCCCATACAGCAGCTCAAAGGGAGAAAACCCGGTCGAGCTCTGAGGCACCTCTCTCACTGCAAACATCAGGTAGGGAAGGAGTTTAGCCCAATGTTTTTGCTCCTGGTTGACAAACCGCCTCAGCATCTGCTTCAATGTTCTGATTAAAACGTTCCACTAAACCATCCGATTGCGGGTGATAAACGGAGGTCTGAATGGATCGAATTTGTAATAATTTATACAGTTCTTTTAAACACTGTGACATAAAATTAGTTCTGTGATCAGTCAGAATTTCTTTGGGGATCCCTACTCGCTATGATCTGCACTAACTCTTTTGCAATCGCCAATGCACTAGTGGACCTCAATGGTACTGCCTCTGGATATCTGGTCGCAGTAGTCCACCACTACTAAAATATGCGTATATCCACAGTCAGACTGGCTCAATGGGCCCACTATATCCATTGCAATGCGCTCAAAGGGAATATTGATCAGAGGCAGTGGAACCAATGGGGCCGGGCGAACCCGCCCGGCGCTACTTGTTGGCACTCCCTACAGGTCGCCACATACCGCTTCACCTCACTGTACACTCCCGCCCAGTAAAATCGAGCCAATATTCGTTCCTGAGTCTTTTCCCTACCTAAGTGGCCCGAACAAGGGACATCATGAGCCAACCGCATGATCTCATGTCGAAAAGACTGAGGAACGAGTAATTGTGTTACAGTCTGCCCTGTGCTCGGGGCTCGGGATACTCTATACAGCAAATGCCCAAGCACAATGTGGTGAGGGTAGGTGAGCGTCGAGTGCCATCTACTTCCTTCCCTCGATAGACCAAACCTGCCCCCAGAGGTTAGCCAGCGTAGGATCATTTTTTGTTCATACGCTAGATCAACATCTCGGTCCCAGACCTTCGGTATATCGAGCGGGATATGGTAGCCTCAGCACTTGGGGTCTCAGTAACCCGCCCGGTCGGTCACACTGGATCCCAATCCCCTTTCCTGGCGTTTATCAGACGTGGAGGAGTCTCCCACCAAACCCCAACCTTGTTTCATTGATGCGCCCTCCCATTTTTCCACCCTTCTCTCTGGTTTAGTTTTTTGGGCGGAACCGAGAGGGAAACAGATCAGCATGCAGCGGAAAGATATCCCCAATAGTTTCCCCTGCTGCTCCTATGGTCTTACCGAGACTGGCTGTACCTTTTGGTTTATAATTATTACGAAACATGGCCAGTCTCGACCTAAAATAACCGGTATGGCAACCTTTTGCCACCGCCACAATTACACGGGCGGTGTGACTACCAACTGTCACATCTAATTTAGTGAGGGGTAGTCCTTGCTATCTCCATGGATACAGGAGATGACCACTAACCCACGTGACCACCAAGGTACCCCTTCTAAGAGAGTTTCCGAAATCAAGGTCTGCCCACACCCTGAGTCCACTAATGCGTGGGTGCTCACATTACCAACCCGCACATCAACAATACAAGGTCCCTCCCAAGCATTACCCCTGGACTTACCTGTCGCCGGTACCAAATAATACGAAGCCGCACCACACTCCATTGCTGAGGGGCAATTCCGGGCAAGGTGGCCGACCCCATGGCACCGTAACATTCCAGAGGGAAGGCGCCCACGGAGCCTGATTGTCCCGCTGCCGACCTGGCAGCGGGAGGGGCCCTGTTCTACCCCAGCTGGGGTTTGACCTCGGCCTCCAGTGTTGTGGAGCGAGGCCACCCGCTGGGGACTGAGAAGGTGCTGGTCCGCTAGGGAAGGGTGTGCGTGGGTGAAGGGGCCCCGCCTTGGGCCTGCCATCCTGGGTCTGATGAAGGTCGGCGCCGGATGTATCGGGTGGGCAGCGGTGTGGGCATGGAGTCCTCATATCCCTCGGCCAACCTGACCGCTGCGTCCAGCGTGGTGGGCCGGTGCCGGCTGACCCAATTGCTGGCCTCTGGCCCCAGCAACTGTATAAACTGTTCAATGGTGACCAGTTCGGTCACCTCTTCAGCTGTTCGCCGCCAGGGCAGAGCCACCGGGTCACCTGGTCCACCAACTGCTGGGCCATGACTGGGTCGGACTCCTGCGGGCGTTGGTACTCCCGGAACCGGCGGCGTGCGTCTCCTCTGTTATATCCAGTCGCTGAAGGATGGCTTTCTTTACCACATCATAATCCATGGCTTGTTCATGGGTTAAAGCATGGTAGGCTGCCTGGGCTTCCCGATCAGATTGGGTCCCAGCTGGGTAGCCCACCACTCCCGAGGCCATAGGGCTGCTGTCGCCTGTCTTTCAAAAGATGTTAAATAGGCCTCGGGATCATCCTCCAGCGACATCTTCACCACTTTGGGTTTTGGAGGAGCCACTGTTGGTTCAGCCACCGTTCCCTCCTCTGGTTGGCCGCGAGGAACATGGCATTCATCCTTTCCATCACCGCTGCCAAGGTCTCCTCATGCCTCCGTGCCTGAGCCTCCATCATGGTGTTCAGTGCTGCTGGGTCCATCGTGAAATCCCGTTTCTGACACCACTTGTGAACAGGATGTGAGTGGTGTAAAACACAAGTGAAAGTCCAGGCAGGAGTTCTCCCAAAAGTCCTTGTTTATTTGTTGTAAACACAAAATAATACTAATAATAATAATAATAATAATAACACTCCTGTGACCACAATCCTCCGTGCACGAAACTGTGCTCTTTCTCCGGGACGTGGTGAGTGCTGGTGCTGTGCTGTGCTGTGTTGTGTTGTGCTGTGAGGGACGTGCTCCGGTCTTTAGTGCTGGCTCGCGGCTGCAGCTCCCGACTCTCACTCCTCCTCTGGTTGAGACAAAACACAAAACAAATAACAAGACACAGGCTCCGGCTGGATACTGTCATCAGCGCAAGGGGCGTACTAACGTAGCTGCTCCCCTTTGTACCCAGAACCTCCTCTTTGCAAACAACCCGCAGCTGATTGCAATGAAATCCTTCCAGGTACATGCAACCACGCTCCCCTAATATGGTCACCTTCCGGTTTCCGCCACCGTCAAGGCAGTCCATCTCGGAGGAAGCATACGATCAACCTTACCCAGCGCCTTTCTTGGTCGGGAGGGAGATTTACAGTTCGAATTCTTTCTCTCTCTGTCACATAGCCTCTTGTTGACTGTGTTTTAACCCTTTGCGGTCCATTTATTAATTCTGGCCAGGCTCGCCAGGTCCAATTTATTTTCACACGCCGCAGTTAATTTTAGACGCTGTTTAAAAGTATTTTTTTCCACAGTCAAACGGGTTTAAATGGCCCTGCATATCAACAAAGCACTCACTAGGGATCTCCAGCCCGCCCCACCCTTTCGTTTGCTATCGCTTTCACATATGCTACCAAATAAAAAATAATAATAATAATAGTCGTACATACCGATCAATCGTCTCCTGATGACTCGTTTTATCACCAAACTCCTCAATAATGCAATCCAAGTCATTATTTTATTGCTATAACATCTCAAAAAAGCTCTGCAAATGTCCGTGATAGTCTCTGTGCGCTGATACTGTAACTCCCAGCTTGTTTCCATACGACCGCCCCATCTGATGAAGGGGGGCTAGTATGACTATTCATAAGATACGCCTTTTTTTTTTTTTATCGGCTTGTCTCGGCTCCTTTCGTTCCCACTCGGCCATTGAATGGTTTTCTCGGCTTTTTTCCGTTTCCAGTCCGACAAAGGACCGCAAAGGGTTAAAACTCACCATGTTCGTGTTTGTCTGTATAGTCCGTTTTGTTTACCTGTTTATTTTGGCCGCAAGTGCCGTGTCCTGTTTTTGTGTTCTGTTGATTTATTAAATGCTGAGCGAAACCATTCGCTCAGCTCCACCAAACTCCACCTCTCTGTCGTTTATTTCCTGGCTGTAGTGGGTGACGTCAGACCAGAGCTTCCAGATACTTCTCCTCCCGTTCTCTAGCACCCTCAAAGGTCAGGAGGAAGATTTATCACCAGAACTCATTATATTTCTGTCACAGGGGTATAAAAAAAGCTTGCCGATTTCCAAATTTTGAAAAAGAAAAGACGAAGTAGAACAGAGAATTGCAAAGGTTTTCATAAAGTCGAATATTGTATAATTGCAGCTATCCCTGTGATATTGGACAAAATTGAGGAGCTAGGAAAGAGGGACGACTCTGGTCCTACTGACCGCTCTATTTACAGTGAGGCAAATTGCCTTTGTGGAAGTCCACGGTATGCTGCATCGTCTGCTGGATCCACTGTGTCCATATCCTCAATTCCTCAATCACAAGGAAATGGAAGACAACTTGACAAGGTAACAGTGTGTTGTATTACAGGCAGTGGTAACCAGTCTTTTATACATGTCAGTGAATCATTATCCTTTTTATAGCTTGCAAATTTAACCCAATTTAATTGAAAACCTAAAATGAATTTGTAGAGCAATAATTTAATTAGTTTTATCATACTTTACCATGACACTTCTGCAGTTCTTTAACAATTAATGACTTTTTGTTTTGGCTTGTACATGTCATCCACAACAGACAAGTAGAACATTATTGCGTTTGTGAGGACTGCATCCTAGGCTTGAGCCCTTTTGACACTGGCACTCTGAGCCGGGTGATGACATGCTTATTGGTGACCCGGGTCAATTTTTTGCTAGTGTGAAAGCACTTACCCGGTCATAAGCGGGTTGACCTGGTAGGAGGCGACCCACTTCAGGAGGTCCGGTCGAGCGAGGCGAAATGCGTTTTTTAGTCTGCACATTGCGTTGTTACCGCTCCTGACCCGGTCGATAAACTGCAGTCTGAAACCTCTCGGCCGACCAGCTTGACACCGTGTCAGTGACAGTGTGAAAGCGGCTTTATTGTAACTGGGTTCTTGATGCTATAGAGGTCATACGTGCTCACCCAAAACCAGACTCTTCAAGGTCAATTCTCAGTGGTGTATTTTACCTTATTGACAAGCACAGACTTTTAAAGGAGCCATAGATAGCATTAATTTTAAATCAAGGCTTATAAAGTCATGATATTTGCAAGGACATAATTTCCTAGAATCAAGAACAAGCTAGAGAATTACCCGAATCCTGGTTTTGAGAAAATGCCACATATTTATGTTTTTTTCTTGGTTTATTTGTTATAAAAATAAAACTTACTTCTTCTTTAAACAGGTGGAAATTCATCCAGGAAGTGGAGTGTACATAGACCAGCTGGCTTGGGCAACAACAAATAAGGCTAGTTCCTACACGTCATTTGTGAGAAGTGCTATGCTCTCTGTGTTTGACATTGAAACTTTAGTAAAAAGTAATTTACGTGGTGGAAGTGGCAAACGACAGAAACATGGGGAAAGAAGAGAGGCCTTGGATCCCAACAAAGTAAATGTCATATACGGTGAGTGTTTTAAAGAGTTATTAATTAAATGCTTTTAAAGCTTCTTTTTGTAGAAGTCCATATTTTTTCTTCCACAGAGCCTCTTTTCACTTAAAAAAAGTTTTGAATTCAATATGTTTGTTATTATTTATGTAATTCTTAGCAGACATCCTTATCCAGGGCAAATTACAATTGTATATATATATATATATATATATATATATATATATATATATATATATATATATATATATATATATATATATATATATATAATTTTACTGTAGCAATCTAGGTAAAGCACCTTGCTCAAAGGTAAAACAGAAGTATCCCCACCTGAGATTGAATCCACTACCGTCTGGTCAAGAGTCCAGATCCCTAACCACTACTTCACATTGCGCTGTTATTCAGCATTAACTAAAGATTTAAGAAATAAATGTATGGTGCTATGAATAGGGTCTACTTAAATCGCGGTAAATTTATGTATTTTTCACGGGTATGTTGCGGAATAAAATTAAGATTTCGCGGACATTTCATGGACCTGTTTAAACATTAAATAAACCTAAGTAGACAGTATTTCAGAACACTATAAATCCTAAAAATAGTGGTACTTGCTTCCTTACTAAAACAGAGTGCTGTCATTTGTTAAAGGCGAGTATGCAGCATCCCCGGCAGTTGACTTGCCCATACATTGAGACTGCACGTCTGCATCCACTGAATTGGTTGGAAGTTAAGGCAAAGCTTTACAGTTATACAGATGTGGAAATCGATTAGAAACAGCCCAAAACTCGGTTACACAAGGGCATTTGGCATACTTTAATAAAGTCAATGTATGCAGTACTTTCGTTGTCATGTTATTTGTCCCATCCGATAATTTATTTTATTAGTACCGAGTCAAAACAAAGAAGATGTGGCTATTCGGGTCTAAAATTCAAACTGTAAGCAGCAGGTTGAAGCGAGGTGGCTGTGCTGGATCGTTTTAGTACTGATTTAACTTGCAGACAGGAATACTTTTTGTCTGGGCTGACTTTCCAGTTTGGTTTCTGAAAGCTGTTTATTTTACGTTCTGTTAAGCAGCCTCTGTGGTAGCCTTTCGTTTAATGTGTGATTCTGAAGCTAAATAGCGATCGATCGTATTTTCTCCAAATACACATTAAGATATGGAAAACAATTACCTCAGTCTGCATGTACAGTTTATTTGGGAAATATCCTGAAACGATCATCAGCCGAAATATACTTTGCTTTTTGTGTCGTCCATTTCTACTATTTTACCTCCAATGCTGAAAACTAGATTTTAGCAACCTAAATCAAAAGAATGCAGCAACTTTGTCCCGCCCCCTCCTGCACAGTAATACAGATCACATAAAAGCAGTAAAGACGCACTGATTAAAACTTTGTCATTTGAATAGTAAAGAAGAATGTTAACTGCTTTGAAGAATTTATTTTGTAAATGTTACTTGTGGACGTTTTTTGTTTGTTTATTTTTTGCTTAAGTGCAATGCACACGGGACGGCGAATGAATTAAAAAGGGCTATCTACAGAATGTAGATACGTAGTTTGCCGTTGCGTCGCTTGCATTGTGCAGTAGTTAATTTAAACAAGGTTTCTTTTTTCTTCCTCTCCCTCTCCGTACTTGTTTGTATGGATTAGCCCCTGAGAGGTGAATTTCGCGGTGCCCCCTCAATTTCACGATTTCCGCGAAATCCGTGAAATCGCGATTTAGGTAGGTCCCTAGCTATGAACAGGCCTTGTCCTGCACTCAGCTGTAACACTACTTTAATGGTTGACAATTGAATATGGATAGGGTTACAATACATAATTGCATTTAGTTCTAAATAAAAATGGGTTTCTTAGCATTCAAACATCGAAACAAACTGAGTTGGTCAGTAGTAATTACAATTGTTTTTTTTTTAACTTGCAAAAATTGGTGATTCATGTAGTGCTTTTGAATGTTATATCTCAAGTATGTATTTTTTAAAAACTTTCTTTTCCTTTTCAGCTGCAACTGATGAAATTTCCACTTGCCACCAAATCACAGATTGGTTCTGTAATTAATGGGAAAATAGCTGAACTTAGGTAAGCAATAAAGAAAAACGCACACACAAATACACAAAGCTGTAATGATACTAACTAATACCGGTACTGGGCTTAGAAGTCATAAACTGTGTGGCTGTTCTAGTTCTGTTTTAGGTTTCCCCTGTATTTTATTTAGATGTTTAATTTTGAAAACAAATGAAATTGCAATGTTTTTGCACTTTTACCATTGATTTACCGTACTTTTACCATGGTTTCCTACGGTTTTCAATTATTTTACGATATCTTCAACTATTTCAATATGTTTGTTTGGCGAGCTACAGGGCCAAAATGCCAGTTAGAGATACCTTCAAATATTTAAAGGTATCTCTAAATAATGATTCGGCTTCCCGTAAGAAATAGAGCTAATTTACAGTAGTGTTATTGTATCTATAGTGATAATGTACATGTGTATATCCGAGAAATATTAGGGGATGAAAGTAATGTTTTTTCTAAGTAATTCAGTGAAACTCCAAATCTGTTTGTAACAAGATTGTAAACAAGATTTGTGTGTACACTTTTGCAGTCGCTCAGATGAGGGCTCAAACTGATAACTGTTCAATACATTTTTATAAATGTATAAAATGGGTGAATTTTATTTATCGTACTACTGTAGCAGTCCACAAAACTATGCAAACTGTTATTGCATGTGAAGTGATCAATTTGTATTACTCATTTCCTGCATCACATGTTTACATATGTAAATTCACATTTTTCCATATATGAGTAAATACATTACCAACACAACACTTTAATTATGATATCATACTTTTATTGAAATGTATATTTCTATATATGTTATTAATGTGTGTATATATATATATATATATATATATATATATATATATATATATATATATATATATATATATATATATATAATAACATGTATTAAACATATATTTTTGACATGATACCATGTATTCATACTACATAATAAATACATTTTAAATGTATGGTTCATATGTGGTTAATATATTATAAATATAGTGTAAAAGTATGAAAACATGCAATATACCATGTATTCATACTATATAATAAATACATTTTAAATATATGCTTCATATGTGATTAATATATTATAAATATATTATAAAAGTATGAACTATAATTTAACTACATATTTTTCTTATATTGTTATTGTATTGTTACATATATGAAATCCGGGCAATATCTATATATTAAAAATGTATTTAAGCTTTTTTTACATATATTATCCACTTAACATTTGACTATATTATTTTGTCATTCAATATATTTTAAATAATATATTAAACATATATTTTTCTTCCGTATGGGTACTTTGGCAAGGGCCTGAGGGGGAGGTATCTTTCCAACCAACAGTGAAGGAAGGGATGATGCTGTCGGCTGCGGCTTACTGGACAATAGCTGGGGACTCTTATCCTTCACAATCTTCAGCTTGATAGCTTTTTTCCCTCTGGAAACCTGGGTAGTATGAGATGCCTGGTTCCACATGCTTAGATTGCAGGGATAAAAACATTAATAGGCCTTGGGGCTGAGCTCCTGGGATGCACAGGCAGCTAGTCTGTGTTTGTGCACATAATGCAAATGCTGTTCATTAAACTTATTTTAATTGCTATAAATCAGATTTTTGCAGGAATCGTTCTAAAAACACTGGGATCAGTTGCAGACTGTTAGTCTGATACTACAGCCCTTTAAATGGTGTTTCTACATGGTTGCATGGCTGAAAAACACTCAAGTGGTGTGCAATACACTCATAAGTGTCATGTATGGAATTGGGCAGCGTCGGGTTAGGGTTAGGGTTAGGGTTAGGGTGAGGTAGGAACTTTGTTTCCCTGAGAACCCCACACTTGGTTGGTTTTTCAGGGAAAGAAAGATGCACTGGCCATCTGGCTCTTTTTGGATTTATTTCTTTGTTTTTTTGTTTTTTTGTTTTGAATCTCCTTTCTAGTGTAGGTCTATCGTGGAGTTTCTAATGTTCAGGCCTAGCGGGAAAGTTGTTTGTAGTTTGTTGATCCAGTCTTTTTCTCTCCATGTCCTTTCTCCAATTGTCCAGTTCTGGTTCCTCTCCAGCCCTGTAATTTTCAGAGATTCCAAGTTGTGTTGTAGAAAGTGTGCTACTAGAGGTGTTTGTGATTCTTTTTTGTGTTTGATATTATAGATGTGTTGTGTTAGTCTTACTCGGATAGTGTTGCCTGTTTCTCCAATGTAAATGATTTTGCATGTATCGCATTGTATTGCGTAGATGCAGTTCCTGCTGTTTTGTGTAAAGGTTTGTGGAATGTTGTATGTGATGCCTGTGGCTTGGTTCCGGAGTGTGGTCAGCTGCTGGAAGTGTCGTGATGCTTTTGTTGGTTTGCGATTAAGTGAAGGCAGTTTACTGGACACTAAGTAGTTGGTCAAGTTTTTGTTTTTTCTGTAGGCTGAGATTATCTTGTGTCCTGTAAGAAGGTTGGTGTCTTGTAATTTGTTGGTTAGGTTTTGTTTTATCTGTGAATTAGCTGCCACACTAAAATGTGAGTAGGTAGTTATAAGTGGAATAATCTTTTTGTTGTCTCTAGGCTTTTGTTCTAAGAAAGTTTTCCTTATTCCTCTGAGGTAGGAACGGGAGTACCCCCTTTGCCTGAGTGCTGTGAATAAGACTTTTGTAGCTGCCTGGAAGTCAGTATGTTGTGTGCAAATTCTGTGGAATCTGAGTAGTTGTGATTTTATTAAACCTCTAAACATGTGTTTAGGGTGATAGCTGGTTTTGTGTAGTAGAGTGTGTGTGTCAGTTTCTTTAAAATATACTTTGGTGTCTAGTTGGTGTGTTTGTGAAAAATGTGGTCCTTTGTAAGTGGTGGTGTCTAAAAAGTTTACTTCGCTGTTATGTGTGGTGTATTTTACCTTGATGGACTGGTGGTGTGTGTTAAGTAACGAGATGAAATTTGTAAATTCCTCCATGCTGTGTGTCCAAGTGCCCCAAATGTCATCTAGGTACCTGAAATAGTGAGTTGGTCTGTGTGGGCATCTGGGGAGGATTGTCTCTTCCCAATCGGCCATGTAGATGTTAGCATATGATGGCGCAAAGCGTTTCCCCATCGCTGTTCATTTGGTCAGGAGGTAGAATTGGTTGTCAATTCAAAGTCGTTTTCGTTAGGCTGATTTTATTATTTATTTCTTAGCAGGCAGCCCTTATCCAGGGCGACTTACAATCGTAAGCAAATACATTTCAAGTGTTACAGTACAGGTAATAATACAATAAGAGCAAGATAAATACAATGACTAGTTCAAGCAAGTACAAGTGTGACAAAATACAATTCAATAATACAGCAGATAAAAGTGACAGTGATAGTTACATCAAGATATGATTAAATACCAAATACTACAGTTTAAACACTTGGCAGATTACAGTACTCTGAAGTACAGGATTAAATGCAGTAGAATAGGGGGCAGATAAGAGTAAGTAAAGCATATTTAAGGAAGGGTGAAAGTGTCCCAGGGGAGAAACAGAGGAGTTCTACAGGTGCTGTCTGAAGAGGTGAGTCTTAAGGAGGCGCCGGAATGTGGTCAGGGACTGGGCGGTCCTGACATCTGTAGGTAGGTCATTCCAACACTGCGGAGCGAGGGTGGAGAAGGAGCGGGCTCTGGAGGCAGGGGAGCGTAGAGGAGGTAGAGCCAGTCTTCTAGTGCAGTCGGAGCGGAGAGGTCGAGTGGGGGTGTAGGGAGAGATGAGGGTCTGGAGGTAGCTGGGTGCAGTCTGGTCAAGGCATCTGTAGGCTAGTACAAGAGTCTTGAACTGGATGCGAGCAGTGATCTGTAGCCAGTGGAGTGAGCGGAGTAGTGGAGTTGCGTGGGAGAAGTGAGGCAGAGAGAACACAAGGCGGGCAGCGGAGTTCTGGATGAGCTGGAGCGGCGGGTGGCCGGACGCAGGGAGGCCAGCCAGGAGGGAGTTGCAGTAGTCTAGGCGGGAGAGTACCAAGGCCTGGACCAGGAGCTGGGTGGCATAGTTGGTGAGGAAGGGTCGGATTCTTAGTATGTTGCTCAGGAAGAATCGGCAAGTCGCGTGCCAGAGTGGAGATGTGCTGGGAATAAGAGAGGCAGGGGTCCAGGGTGACTCCGAGGGTTCTTAGCGGAGGAAGAGCGAGAGAGGAGTTTTCCAGGATTTCCAGGAGTTTGATCAGTTCCTCGTCTGGTCTGGTTGGATCCGGATTTAGATTTAGACATTTCCTGATAGCTGCAATGCCTGCGTTGGTCTCTATGTTTGTGTACAAGCTGTCTATATCTATTGTAAAGAGAAAAGCTGTTTCTGGTAGTTTGAGTGTTTTAATTTTTTCTATGAAGTCATATGTGTCTTTGAGGTAGCTAGTGTGTTTGGTGGATAGGGGGTTTAAAAAGTGGTCTATGTATTCTGCAATTCTATATGATTCACTGTTGCAATCCGATACTATCGGTCTGCCTGGTGGTATGGTGTGTGGGATAGTCCATGTGTCTGGCGATTTGTGTATTTTTGGTAGCATGTAAAAAATGCGCGGTCTGGGTGTGTCTGCCCCCCTGAGATAGTGTGCCTGTTTTCTAGTAATTATTTTTTGGTCTGTTAGTGTTTGTATTATTCTATTAATTTCCTGAGCGGAATCAAGATAAATTGGTGCATCTAATTTACTGTAGTGTTCTGGATTATTTAGTTGCCTGTTGGCTTCAAAGATGTAGTCTTCTCTATCCATTATTACTATTGAACTGCCCTTGTCTGTTGGTTTGAAAATGATGTCAGTATGTTTTTGTAATTCCTTAAGTGCTATCCTTTCTGGTGCCGTTAGTTTGTCTTCTGTTTTGTAGTTCCCTGGGTTAAGGCTGTGTATTGCTTTTAGATTTTCAAGACTAATCTCTGTGATTTCCTTGAAACTTGGTTGTTCTTTGGTTCCCAGTTGGATTTGGGTAGGAAGGGTATGTGATTTGAGTCTTTTTCCTCTTCAAAGAAGGTTGCGTTTTTGAGTCTCCTGTGGTAATATTGTGTTTCTGCTAGCAGTGGCTGCTTCTGTTTTGCTTTAGTTTGTGCATCCTATCCTTTTCACAAACAAACCAACTAGACACCAAAGTATATTTTAAAGAAACTGACACACACACTCCACTACACAAAACCAGCTATCACCCTAAACACACGTTTAGAGGTTTAATAAAATCACAACTACTCAGATTCCACAGAATTTGCACACAACATACTGACTTCTAGGCAGCTACAAAAGTCTTATTCACAGCACTCAGGCAAAGGGGGTACTCCCGTTCCTACCTCAGAGGAATAAGGAAAACTTTCTTAGAACAAAAGCCTAGAGACAACAAAAAGATTATTCCACTTATAACTACCTACTCACATTTTAGTATGGCAGCTAATTCACAGATAAAACAAAACCTAACCAACAAATTACAAGACACCAACCTTCTTACAGGACACAAGATAATCTCAGCCTACAGAAAAAACAAAAACTTGACCAACTACTTAGTGTCCAGTAAACTGCCTTCACTTAATCGCAAACCAACAAAAGCATCACGACACTTCCAGCAGCTGACCACACTCGGAACCAAGCCACAGGCATCACATACAACATTCCACAAACCTTTACACAAAACAGCAGGAACTGCATCTACGCAATACAATGCGATACATGCAAAATCATTTACATTGGAGAAACAGGCAACACTATCCGAGTAAGACTAACACAACACATCTATAATATCAAACACAAAAAGAATCACAAACACCTCTAGTAGCACACTTTCTACAACACAACTTGGAATCTCTGAAAATTACAGGGCTGGAGAGGAACCAGAACTGGACAATTGGAGAAAGGACATGGAGAGAAAAAGACTGGATCAACAAACTACAAACAACTTTCCGCTAGGCCTGAACATTAGAAACTCCACGATAGACCTACACTAGAAAGGAGATTCAAAACAAAAAAACAAAAAAACAAAGAAATAAATCCAAAAAGAGCCAGATGGCCAGTGCATCTTTCTTTCCCTGAAAAACCAACCAAGTGTGGGGTTCTCAGGGAAACAAAGTTCCTACCTCACCCTAACCCTAACCCTAACCCTAACCCGACGCTGCCCAATTCCATACATGACACTTATGAGTGTATTGCACACCACTTGAAAAATGACATTTTTAAGTGTTTTTCAGCCATGCAACCATGTAGAAACACCATTTAAAGGGCTGTAGTATCAGACTAACAGTCTGCAACTGATCCCAGTGTTTTAGAACGATTCCTGCAAAAATCTGATTTATAGCAATTAAAATAAGTTTAATGAACAGCATTTGCATTATGTGCACAAACACAGACTAGCTGCCTGTGCGTCCCAGGAGCTCAGCCCCAAAGCCTATTAATGTTTTTATCCCTGCAATCTAAGCATGTGGAACCAGGCATCTCATACTACCCACGATGCTGGCTACGATGCTGGCTCCGGGGATCAACCATAGTGCGGTCTCCCCAGCGCATCAGCATGACAACCGTCTGGATTGAGCTAAGTAGGGTACATCTCTGGGGTCTTCAAGTGGGCACCTTCCATCCTCGGTGTTTCGTCGACTAGCCCACGACACCTCAAGAGGGCTCGACGGTGATTCTGGCGTCCCAGCATCACCCCCTCCGTCCCCACTCAACTCAGCCCAGCTTACTTACCTGTACATCAGCCTTTCTTTCTTTCTATTGTGCTTGAGATCCCCAGCCAGAATCTTTCCGTCTCAACCACAGCCAGTTGCTGCTCCTCTCTGCTGCTTCAGATAAGTTCTTCACTGTGCGACGCAACTCTTGGCCATTGAATCCGACATCTCTGAGAAACCGGGTTGTAGAGTGTGCCACAAATCCTCGACATCCCACTTCCACTGGGTAAACCCAGACTCTCCATCCTCGCTGTTCCGCTTCAGTGGCTAGTTGAGCATACCGCAGTTTCTTCCTCTCATACGCCTCATCTACAGCATCCTCCCATGGCACTGTTAACTCTACCAGGTGAACAAGGCGTGCTGATCCAGACCACAGGACAATATCTGGTCGAAGGTTTGTGGTGGCAATTTCAGGTGGAAAAATAAGCCGCTGACCAACATCTGCCAGCATTTTCCAGTCTCTAGCAGCTTCCAGTTGTCCTGGGCGAGGATTGGTTTTAACACCTTTTCTTGGTGGTTGCTCTCCTGGGCGGAGAAATGTTGTCTTTGTGTGTAATGTTTTGATGGAACAGGTGGCAACTTATTGGTCATGTTACGCTTGTCTTCCAATGCTAAGGCCAAACATCGCAGCACCTGGTCATGGCCAAGTAAACCGTCCTTGGCTAAGAGCCACCTTACATCCTGTCAAAATGTGCCTTAATGTTGCAGGTGATGAACACAAAGGACATGAGGGATCCTGTCCTACCCAGAGGTTTAGGTTCTGTGGTGATGGGAGAACATCATATGTTGACCTTATAAGGAAACTGATCCTGCTCTGTTCCATTGACCATAGGTCTTGCCAGCCAATCTTGCGTTGTTCTACACTCTCCCATCTCATCCATTCTCCCTGCTTGCCCTGGGAAATGGCCTTTATACACCTCATCCTCTCCTCCTGCTTTTGCACCTCGTTGACTACAAGCTTCCTCCGTTGCTGGGGCTGCCTTGTGCCATGTAGAAGGAGCTGAACTGAGACCAAGACCCCTCTTCCATGCTGAACTTGCCCCATGATATCACCAATTCGAAGGGCAGCCTTTGCATCCTCCACAGCTTTCTTTGCCACCCACTTTCTTCCAGTTTTCAACACAGGTGCTGCCTCCCTTACGCATTTGTCGCGTGACTCTACTAATGTCATTTCCAGTCGGACCTTGGCGCACTTAAACTCCTCGGTTAGAGCGGAGACAGGTAGCTGCAGTATTCCTTTACCATAAGGTCCCACTCTGCTGAGGCAGCGTGGAACTCCCAACCATTTCCTGATGTGTGAACTGATTAAAGCTTCCAGCTTCTCTACTGTTGTCAAAGAAACCTCGTACACAGTCAGTGGCCACAGCAACCTTGGCAGTAGGCCAAACTGAAAGCACCAGAGTTTTAGTTTGCCTGGTAAAGCACTGCTGTCTATACTCTTCAACCCTTCCACTGCTTGTTGTCTAACTTCTCCCACATGAACTGTGTCCTTTAGATCCCCGTCGTACCATCTCCCAAGGCTCTTCACTGGCTTCTCAGACACTGTTGGTATTGCCTCACCATTAATGAAGAACGTTTTATCTACTACTTTACCTTTAATTATAGAGATGCTCCTTGATTTAGTGGGCTTGAATTGCACTCGTGCCCATTCAATGTTATTGGTTAATTTGCCCAATAACCGATTAGTGCAGGCTACTGTTGTAGTCATGGTTGTCATGTCATCCATGTTTGCTCGAATTGGTGGTAGTCGTATTCCACAAGCGCTTGCCATGGTAAAAGCCAGTGGAGAAATGGTGCATCCTGCCATTATTCCAACTTCTAGGCATTGCCATGTAGTGCTGAATTCTGAAGTTGAAAAACTAAATTGCAAATCTCCAAAGTAGGCTTTCACTAGATTTGTTATTGTCATTGGTACACTGAAAAAATCAAATGCTGCCCAAAGAAGTTCATGTGGCACTGAACCATATGCATTAGCCAAATCCAGGAATGTCACATGGAGCTCCTTCCTCTCCTTTTTAGCTGAGTAAAAGTAGAATCGTATTATCATGGTGGTACTGCATTATAGTACCATAATAGTGCATTGTACATTGATAGTATAGGATACATTGTGTTTTTCTATCATTTACTTTTAATTATGTATCCATGAACATTATAGTACTGTATTTAACTTTATGTTTTTAAGTTTAATTTAGTTTTCATTGAAAAGTGATCTTGTTTTGAAAGCAATACTATACTCAAATGTGAACATGGGTACTCCATGCTTTTTTTTTAATAATCTCTCTTTTTTCATCAATAAGTCTCTTTTGTCATTGTATAGTAGTGTTTGTTTGTTTTCACCCAGTGAACACCTTTTTGATTTCTTGTTTTGTGTAGAAACTTTTTATTTGGCCATTGTGGCTATTTTGTGTTTAGGCTATTTGTTTAATTGAAGTCTTTTGTTTAACTGCAACCTTGCTATTCTGTCACAAATGCTCTTTTTTCAGGTTCAGACGAAACACTTGTTTAGAAGAAAGGCTGATGGCAGCTCAACCTGACTGATACCTCAGCTGCCTTCAAAGTGAAGGAGGAAAACCTCAGGAGCCCATGGTCCAGGGCCACTTCACCAGAGAAAGTTTTGAGCTCAGCTAGCAGCGGTTTTGCATGAAGGCGGGGACCCAGACAACAAAGTGCATGTTTCGGGACAATATGAACTTCAGTTTGGTGTTTTCAGGGGGCAGGTATTTAAGTGGGTTGCTGAGAATGCCTTGGGATATGCTGGGTTTCTTGTGGCTGCAATGGATACGGACACAACCTCAGGCTCAAGGGACTATAAGAACCACAGTGCTAACAAGCTGTCCTTCAAGGAGTACATTGAGCTTTTTCCAGAGGGAAAAAAGCTATCAAGCTGAAGATTGTGAAGGATAAGAGTCCCCGGCCATCGTCCAGTAAGCCGCAGCCGACAGCATCATCCCTTCCTTCACTGTTGTTTGGAAAGATACCTCCCCCTCAGGCCCTTGCCAAAGTAATCCATACGGAAGAAAAATATATGTTTAATATATTTTTAAAATATATTGAATGACAAAATAATATATTCAAATGTTAAGTGGATAATATATGTAAAAAAATATTAAATACATTTTTAATATATAGATATTGCCCGGATTTCATATATGTAACAATACAATAACAATATAAGAAAAATATGTAGTTAAATTATAGTTCATACTTTTATAATATATTTATAATATATTAATCACATATGAAGCATATATTTAAAATGTATTTATTATATAGTATGAATACATGGTATCATGTCAAAAATATATGTTTAATACATATATATATATATATATATATATATATATATATATATATATATATATATATATATATATATATATATATATACACACATTAATAACATATATAGAAATATACATTTCAATAAAAGTATGATATCATAATTAAAGTGTTGTGTTGGTAATGTATTTACTCATATATGGAAAAATGTGAATTTACATATGTAAACATGTGATGCAGGAAATGAGTAATACAAATTGATCACTTCACATGCAATAACAGTTTGCATAGTTTTGTGGACTGCTACAGTAGTACGATAAATAAAATTCACCCATTTTATACATTTATAAAAATGTATTGAACAGTTATCAGTTTGAGCCCTCATCTGAGCGACTGCAAAAGTGTACACACAAATCTTGTTTACAATCTTGTTACAAACAGATTTGGAGTTTCACTGAATTACTTAGAAAAACATTACTTTCATCCCCTAATATTTCTCGGATATACACATGTACATTATCACTATAGATACAATAACACTACTGTAAATTAGCTCTATTTCTTACGGGAAGCCGAATCATTATTTAGAGATACCTTTAAATATTTGAAGGTATCTCTAACTGGCATTTTGGCCCTGTAGCTCGCCAAACAAACATATTGAAATAGTTGAAGATATCGTAAAATAATTGAAAACCGTAGGAAACCATGGTAAAAGTACGGTAAATCAATGGTAAAAGTGCAAAAACATTGCAATTTCATTTGTTTTCAAAATTAAACATCTAAATAAAATACAGGGGAAACCTAAAACAGAACTAGAACAGCCACACAGTTTATGACTTCTAAGCCCAGTACCGGTATTAGTTAGTATCATTACAGCTTTGTGTATTTGTGTGTGCGTTTTTCTTTATTGCTTACCTAAGTTCAGCTATTTTCCCATTAATTACAGAACCAATCTGTGATTTGGTGGCAAGTGGAAATTTCATCAGTTGCAGCTGAAAAGGAAAAGAAAGTTTTAAAAAATACATACTTGAGATATAACATTCAAAAGCACTACATGAATCACCAATTTTTGCAAGTTAAAAAAAACAATTGTAATTACTACTGACCAACTCAGTTTGTTTCGATGTTTGAATGCTAAGAAACCCATTTTTATTTAGAACTAAATGCAATTATGTATTGTAACCTATCCATATTCAATTGTCAACCATTAAAGTAGTGTTACAGCTGAGTGCAGGACAAGGCCTGTTCATAGCTAGGGACCTACCTAAATCGCGATTTCACGGATTTCGGAAATCGTGAAATTGAGGGGCACCGCGAAATTCACCTCTCAGGGGCTAATCCATACAAACAAGTACGGAGAGGGAGAGGAAGAAAAAGAAACCTTGTTTAAATTAACTACTGCACAATGCAAGCGACGCAACGGCAAACTACGTATCTACATTCTGTAGATAGCCCTTTTAATTCATTCGCCGTCCCGTGTGCATTGCACTTAAGCAAAAATAAACAAACAAAAAACGTCCACAAGTAACATTTACAAAATAAATTCTTCAAAGCAGTTAACATTCTTCTTTACTATTCAAATGACAAAGTTTTAATCAGTGCGTCTTTACTGCTTTTATGTGATCTGTATTACTGTGCAGGAGGGGGCGGGACAAAGTTGCTGCATTCTTTTGATTTAGGTTGCTAAAATCTAGTTTTCAGCATTGGAGGTAAAATAGTAGAAATGGACGACACAAAAAGCAAAGTATATTTCGGCTGATGATCGTTTCAGGATATTTCCCAAATAAACTGTACATGCAGACTGAGGTAATTGTTTTCCATATCTTAATGTGTATTTGGAGAAAATACGATCGATCGCTATTTAGCTTCAGAATCACACATTAAACGAAAGGCTACCACAGAGGCTGCTTAACAGAACGTAAAATAAACAGCTTTCAGAAACCAAACTGGAAAGTCAGCCCAGACAAAAAGTATTCCTGTCTGCAAGTTAAATCAGTACTAAAACGATCCAGCACAGCCACCTCGCTTCAACCTGCTGCTTACAGTTTGAATTTTAGACCCGAATAGCCACATCTTCTTTGTTTTGACTCGGTACTAATAAAATAAATTATCGGATGGGACAAATAACATGACAACGAAAGTACTGCATACATTGACTTTATTAAAGTATGCCAAATGCCCTTGTGTAACCGAGTTTTGGGCTGTTTCTAATCGATTTCCACATCTGTATAACTGTAAAGCTTTGCCTTAACTTCCAACCAATTCAGTGGATGCAGACGTGCAGTCTCAATGTATGGGCAAGTCAACTGCCGGGGGATGCTGCATACTCGCCTTTAACAAATGACAGCACTCTGTTTTAGTAAGGAAGCAAGTACCACTATTTTTAGGATTTATAGTGTTCTGAAATACTGTCTACTTAGGTTTATTTAATGTTTAAACAGGTCCGCGAAATGTCCGCGAAATCTTAATTTTATTCCGCAACATACCCGTGAAAAATACATAAATTTACCGCGATTTAAGTAGACCCCTATTCATAGCACCATACATTTATTTCTTAAATCTTTAGTTAATGCTGAATAACAGCGCAATGTGAAGTAGTGGTTAGGGATCTGGACTCTTGACCAGACGGTAGTGGATTCAATCTCAGGTGGGGGATACTTCTGTTTTACCTTTGAGCAAGGTGCTTTACCTAGATTGCTACAGTAAAAATTATATATATATATATATATATATATATATATATATATATATATATATATATATATATATATATATATATATATATATATACAATTGTAATTTGCCCTGGATAAGGATGTCTGCTAAGAATTACATAAATAATAACAAACATATTGAATTCAAAACTTTTTTTAAGTGAAAAGAGGCTCTGTGGAAGAAAAAATATGGACTTCTACAAAAAGAAGCTTTAAAAGCATTTAATTAATAACTCTTTAAAACACTCACCGTATATGACATTCACTTTGTTGGGATCCAAGGCCTCTCTTCTTTCCCCATGTTTCTGTCGTTTGCCACTTCCACCACGTAAATTACTTTTTACTAAAGTTTCAATGTCAAACACAGAGAGCATAGCACTTCTCACAAATGACGTGTAGGAACTAGCCTTATTTGTTGTTGCCCAAGCCAGCTGGTCTATGTACACTCCACTTCCTGGATGAATTTCCACCTGTTTAAAGAAGAAGTAAGTTTTATTTTTATAACAAATAAACCAAGAAAAAAACATAAATATGTGGCATTTTCTCAAAACCAGGATTCGGGTAATTCTCTAGCTTGTTCTTGATTCTAGGAAATTATGTCCTTGCAAATATCATGACTTTATAAGCCTTGATTTAAAATTAATGCTATCTATGGCTCCTTTAAAAGTCTGTGCTTGTCAATAAGGTAAAATACACCACTGAGAATTGACCTTGAAGAGTCTGGTTTTGGGTGAGCACGTATGACCTCTATAGCATCAAGAACCCAGTTACAATAAAGCCGCTTTCACACTGTCACTGACACGGTGTCAAGCGGGTCGGCCGAGAGGTTTCAGACTGCAGTTTATCGACCCGGGTCAGGAGCGGTAACAACGCAATGTGCAGACTAAAAAAAAAACGCATTTCGCCTCGCTCGACCCGGACCTCCTGAAGTGGGTCGCCTCCTACCCGGGTCAACCCGCTTATGACCCGGGTAAGTGCTTTCACACTAGCAAAAAAATTGACCCGGGTCACCAATAAGCATGTCATCACCCGGCTCAGAGTGCCAGTGTCAAAAGGGCTCAAGCCTAGGATGCAGTCCTCACAAACGCAATAATGTTCTACTTGTCTGTTGTGGATGACATGTACAAGCCAAAACAAAAAGTCATTAATTGTTAAAGAACTGCAGAAGTGTCATGGTAAAGTATGATAAAACTAATTAAATTATTGCTCTACAAATTCATTTTAGGTTTTCAATTAAATTGGGTTAAATTTGCAAGCTATAAAAGGATAATGATTCACTGACATGTATAAAAGACTGGTTACCACTGCCTGTAATACAACACACTGTTACCTTGTCAAGTTGTCTTCCATTTCCTTGTGATTGAGGAATTGAGGATATGGACACAGTGGATCCAGCAGACGATGCAGCATACCGTGGACTTCCACAAAGGCAATTTGCCTCACTGTAAATAGAGCGGTCAGTAGGACCAGAGTCGTCCCTCTTTCCTAGCTCCTCAATTTTGTCCAATATCACAGGGATAGCTGCAATTATACAATATTCGACTTTATGAAAACCTTTGCAATTCTCTGTTCTACTTCGTCTTTTCTTTTTCAAAATTTGGAAATCGGCAAGCTTTTTTATACCCCTGTGACAGAAATATAATGAGTTCTGGTGATAAATCTTCCTCCTGACCTTTGAGGGTGCTAGAGAACGGGAGGAGAAGTATCTGGAAGCTCTGGTCTGACGTCACCCACTACAGCCAGGAAATAAACGACAGAGAGGTGGAGTTTGGTGGAGCTGAGCGAATGGTTTCGCTCAGCATTTAATAAATCAACAGAACACAAAAACAGGACACGGCACTTGCGGCCAAAATAAACAGGTAAACAAAACGGACTATACAGACAAACACGAACATGGTGAGTTTTAACCCTTGCGGTCCTTTGTCGGACTGGAAGCGGAAAAAGCCGAGAAAACCATTCAATGGCCGAGTGGGAACGAAAGGAGCGAGACAAGCCGATAAAAAAAAAAAGGCGTATCTTATGAATAGTCATACTAGCCCCCTTCATCAGATGGGGCGGTCATTATGGAAACAAGCTGGGAGTTACAGTATCAGCGCACAGAGACTATCACGGACATTTGCAGAGCTTTTTGAGATGTTATAGCAATAAAATAATGACTTGGATTGCATTATTGAGGAGTTTGGTGATAAAACGAGTCATCAGGAGACGATTGATCGGTATGTACGACTATTATTATTATTATTTTTATTTGGTAGCATATGTGAAAGCGATAGCAAACGAAAGGGTGGGGCGGGCTGGAGATCCCTAGTGAGTGCTTTGTTGATATGCAGGGCCATTTAAACCCGTTTGACTGTGGAAAAAAATACTTTTAAACAGCGTCTAAAATTAACTGCGGCGTGTGAAAATAAATTGGACCTGGCGAGCCTGGCCAGAATTAATAAATGGACCGCAAAGGGTTAAAACACAGTCAACAAGAGGCTATGTGACAGAGAGAGAAAGAATTCGAACTGTAAATCTCCCTCCCGACCAAGAAAGGCGCTGGGTAAGGTTGATCGTATGCTTCCTCCGAGATGGACTGCCTTGACGGTGGCGGAAACCGGAAGGTGACCATATTAGGGGAGCGTGGTTGCATGTACCTGGAAGGATTTCATTGCAATCAGCTGCGGGTTGTTTGCAAAGAGGAGGTTCTGGGTACAAAGGGGAGCAGCTACGTTAGTACGCCCCTTGCGCTGATGACAGTATCCAGCCGGAGCCTGTGTCTTGTTATTTGTTTTGTGTTTTGTCTCAACCAGAGGAGGAGTGAGAGTCGGGAGCTGCAGCCGCGAGCCAGCACTAAAGACCGGAGCACGTCCCTCACAGCACAACACAACACAGCACAGCACAGCACCAGCACTCACCACGTCCCGGAGAAAGAGCACAGTTTCGTGCACGGAGGATTGTGGTCACAGGAGTGTTATTATTATTATTATTATTATTAGTATTATTTTGTGTTTACAACAAATAAACAAGGACTTTTGGGAGAACTCCTGCCTGGACTTTCACTTGTGTTTTACACCACTCACATCCTGTTCACAAGTGGTGTCAGAAACGGGATTTCACGATGGACCCAGCAGCACTGAACACCATGATGGAGGCTCAGGCACGGAGGCATGAGGAGACCTTGGCAGCGGTGATGGAAAGGATGAATGCCATGTTCCTCGCGGCCAACCAGAGGAGGGAACGGTGGCTGAACCAACAGTGGCTCCTCCAAAACCCAAAGTGGTGAAGATGTCGCTGGAGGATGATCCCGAGGCCTATTTAACATCTTTTGAAAGACAGGCGACAGCAGCCCTATGGCCTCGGGAGTGGTGGGCTACCCAGCTGGGACCCAATCTGATCGGGAAGCCCAGGCAGCCTACCATGCTTTAACCCATGAACAAGCCATGGATTATGATGTGGTAAAGAAAGCCATCCTTCAGCGACTGGATATAACAGAGGAGACGCGCCGCCGGTTCCGGGAGTACCAACGCCCGCAGGAGTCCGACCCAGTCATGGCCCAGCAGTTGGTGGACCAGGTGACCCGGTGGCTCTGCCCTGGCGGCGAACAGCTGAAGAGGTGACCGAACTGGTCACCATTGAACAGTTTATACAGTTGCTGGGGCCAGAGGCCAGCAATTGGGTCAGCCGGCACCGGCCCACCACGCTGGACGCAGCGGTCAGGTTGGCCGAGGGATATGAGGACTCCATGCCCACACCGCTGCCCACCCGATACATCCGGCGCCGACCTTCATCAGACCCAGGATGGCAGGCCCAAGGCGGGGCCCCTTCACCCACGCACACCCTTCCCTAGCGGACCAGCACCTTCTCAGTCCCCAGCGGGTGGCCTCGCTCCACAACACTGGAGGCCGAGGTCAAACCCCAGCTGGGGTAGAACAGGGCCCCTCCCGCTGCCAGGTCGGCAGCGGGACAATCAGGCTCCGTGGGCGCCTTCCCTCTGGAATGTTACGGTGCCATGGGGTCGGCCACCTTGCCCGGAATTGCCCCTCAGCAATGGAGTGTGGTGCGGCTTCGTATTATTTGGTACCGGCGACAGGTAAGTCCAGGGGTAATGCTTGGGAGGGACCTTGTATTGTTGATGTGCGGGTTGGTAATGTGAGCACCCACGCATTAGTGGACTCAGGGTGTGGGCAGACCTTGATTTCGGAAACTCTCTTAGAAGGGGTACCTTGGTGGTCACGTGGGTTAGTGGTCATCTCCTGTATCCATGGAGATAGCAAGGACTACCCCTCACTAAATTAGATGTGACAGTTGGTAGTCACACCGCCCGTGTAATTGTGGCGGTGGCAAAAGGTTGCCATACCGGTTATTTTAGGTCGAGACTGGCCATGTTTCGTAATAATTATAAACCAAAAGGTACAGCCAGTCTCGGTAAGACCATAGGAGCAGCAGGGGAAACTATTGGGGATATCTTTCCGCTGCATGCTGATCTGTTTCCCTCTCGGTTCCGCCCAAAAAACTAAACCAGAGAGAAGGGTGGAAAAATGGGAGGCGCATCAATGAAACAAGGTTGGGGTTTGGTGGGAGACTCCTCCACGTCTGATAAACGCCAGGAAAGGGGATTGGGATCCAGTGTGACCGACCGGGCGGGTTACTGAGACCCCAAGTGCTGAGGCTACCATATCCCGCTCGATATACCGAAGGTCTGGGACCGAGATGTTGATCTAGCGTATGAACAAAAAATGATCCTACGCTGGCTAACCTCTGGGGGCAGGTTTGGTCTATCGAGGGAAGGAAGTAGATGGCACTCGACGCTCACCTACCCTCACCACATTGTGCTTGGGCATTTGCTGTATAGAGTATCCCGAGCCCCGAGCACAGGGCAGACTGTAACACAATTACTCGTTCCTCAGTCTTTTCGACATGAGATCATGCGGTTGGCTCATGATGTCCCTTGTTCGGGCCACTTAGGTAGGGAAAAGACTCAGGAACGAATATTGGCTCGATTTTACTGGGCGGGAGTGTACAGTGAGGTGAAGCGGTATGTGGCGACCTGTAGGGAGTGCCAACAAGTAGCGCCGGGCGGGTTCGCCCGGCCCCATTGGTTCCACTGCCTCTGATCAATATTCCCTTTGAGCGCATTGCAATGGATATAGTGGGCCCATTGAGCCAGTCTGACTGTGGATATACGCATATTTTAGTAGTGGTGGACTACTGCGACCAGATATCCAGAGGCAGTACCATTGAGGTCCACTAGTGCATTGGCGATTGCAAAAGAGTTAGTGCAGATCATAGCGAGTAGGGATCCCCAAAGAAATTCTGACTGATCACAGAACTAATTTTATGTCACAGTGTTTAAAAGAACTGTATAAATTATTACAAATTCGATCCATTCAGACCTCCGTTTATCACCCGCAATCGGATGGTTTAGTGGAACGTTTTAATCAGAACATTGAAGCAGATGCTGAGGCGGTTTGTCAACCAGGAGCAAAAACATTGGGCTAAACTCCTTCCCTACCTGATGTTTGCAGTGAGAGAGGTGCCTCAGAGCTCGACCGGGTTTTCTCCCTTTGAGCTGCTGTATGGGAGACAACCACGAGGTGTCCTTGATCTTGTAAAGGAAGGATGGGAAGAGCAAAATAAAGATGCTAAAAACATAGTGAAATATGTAATTATGTTAAGAGATCGCCTGCAATTGGTTGGTCATTTGGCACACGAGAACTTAAAACGGGCTCAGCATCGGCAAGAGCAGCAGTACAATAAACAAGCACGGATTCGGACTTTTCGGCCAGGAGATAAGGTACTGCTGCTACTTCCCACTTCGAGTCTAAACTGTGCGCTAAGTGGCAGGGACCATATGAGGTGATGCGGGCAATTGGTAATGTAAACTATGAAATCAGACAACCCGATCGCCGTAACAAAACAGAAATTTATCATATTAATTTATTAAAACCCTACAATGAAAGGGAGGCCCTGTTTATAGCCAATGACAGTATAGAAGAGGATTTTGGTCCCTCTGTCAGTACACCAGCTACAGTTAACATTCCGATGGGGAACAATTACTTCCTGATCAGAAGTGTGAACTCCGTGGGTTAGTGAAACAATTTGGTGATGTTTTTCTGACTTGCCTGGCAGAACTAATATGATTGAACATGCTATTATTACTCCAGCAGGTGTCAGGGTTCGAGAGAGACCGTGATCGAATCCCGGAGAGCCGCAGGGGTGCCGTTGGCGGGAGGTGGGGAATATGCTCGAGCTTGGAGTCATTGAGCCTTCCCGGGCGAGTGGAGCAGCCCGATAGTGATGGTGCCTAAGAAGGGCGGCTCCACTCGGTTCTGCGTGGATTTCAGAAAGGTTAATGCCATCTCCAAGTTTGATGCATATCCCATGCCTCGGGTGGACGAGCTCCTCGACCGACTGGGAGGAGCGCGTTAATTTCGACTTTGGATCTGATGAAGGGATACTGGCAAATTCCACTGACCCAGAGTTCGCAAGAGAAAACTGCTTTCTCTACCCCAGATGGCTTGTTCCATTTCCAGACCATGCCCTTCGGGTTGCATGGAGCCCCAGCTACCTTTCAGAGACTGATGGACCAGGTCCTAGCGCCCCATCAGCAGTATGCCGCTGCATACATTGATGACGTGGTGATTTTCAGCTCTACCTGGAGAGAGCATATTATTAGACTTTCGGCCGTCCTACAGTCTCTGAGGGAGGCAGGGCTGACGGCTAATCTGGGCAAATGTGCATTCGGCAAACAAGAAACCCAGTATCTTGGCTTCCTTATGGGTAATGGGCGGGTAAAGCCGATCGCTTCTAAAGTCCAGGCTCTAGTGGAGACGGCGATCCGAGAACCAAACCGCAGGTGAGATCACTATTGGGGTTAGCAGGCTATTATCGCCGCTTTATCCCGAGTATGCCACCATAGTTAACCCCTTGGTAGAGCTCACCAAAAGACGGCTCCAAAATAGTTAGGTGGACAGGGGAGTGTCAGGGGCCTTTGACACGATTAAGAGGAGACTATGCCAGGCCCCAGCACTTATTTCACCAGATTTCAGTAAGGAGTTCATCCTCCAGACCGATGCCTCCCAGATTGGTCTGGGGGCGGTCCTGTCCCAGCAAGTTGACGGAGTGGAACACCCGATTATTTACATGAGCAAAAACTGGCTCCACGGAGATTAACTACTCCGTCATTGAGAAGGAGTGTTTGGCCATCAAATGGGCCACTCACGCCCTTCGCTATTACTTGCTGGGGCGTTCTTTCACTCTTGTCACTGATCATGCTCCTTTAAGGTGGTTGCACACGATGAAGGACAATAACGCTCGGATAACTCGGTGGTATCTGGCGCTGCAACCCTTCCACTATACCGTGAAACATCGTGCGGGTAAGGAGCATCAAAATGCAGATTTTTTCAAGGGAGGGGCCCATTGGGGAACTTAGCATTGGCGAGTGTGCCTTCGGCATCACTCTGAGGGTGAGATGTGTGACAGAGAGAGAAAGAATTGAACTGTAAATCTCCCTCCCGACCAAGAAAGGCGCTGGGTAAGGTTGATCGTATGCTTCCTCCGAGATGGACTGCCTTGACGGTAGGCGGAAACCGGAAGGTGACCATATTAGGGGAGCGCGTAGTTGCATGTACCTGGAAGGATTTCATTGCAATCAGCTGCGGGTTGTTTGCAAAGAGGAGGTTCTGGGTACAAAGGGGAGCAGCTACGTTAGTACGGCCCTTGCGCTGATGACAGTATCCAGCCGGAGCCTGTGTCTTGTTATTTGTTTTGTGTTTTGTCTCAACCAGAGGAGGAGTGAGAGTCGGGAGCTGCAGCCGCGGAGCCAGCACTAAAGACCGAGCACGTCCCTCACAGCACAACACAACACAGCACAGCACAGCACCAGCACTCACCACGTCCCGGAGAAAGAGCACAGTTTCGTGCACGGAGGATTGTGGTCACAGGAGTGTTATTATTATTATTATTATTATTATTAGTATTAGTATTATTTTGTGTTTACAACAAATAAACACAGACTTTTGGGAGAACTCCTGCCTGGACTTTCACTTGTGTTTTACACCACTCACATCCTGTTCACAGGCTATCAGGAGCTTTGTTCACAACTATGATCACTTGCCATCCACTGCGTCTCTAACTACTGTGGATATTTGTCACTTCTTAGGAGAACCTTTCAATAGAGATGAGCAGCAACATGTTGCAGAGTTTCTCACCAAATTGTCTGAAATTTGTCCTGAAGTATCTCACATGGTTTCAGTCACAATAAGTCATGACATTCTATGTACTAGATGTAACTACTGCTCATCAAACCAAGAGGTGTTGCATGTTTATCCTCTATTTGTACCCGCCGGTTCAGATTCCATGTGTTTGGAAGAACTCATTTATAGAAATGAGAAATGGGCAATGATTCCTGGTAGCAAATGTAGGCAATGCAAAACTTCTCCGTGAATTTATTCAATCAGCAGGAAGAATGATTGCAGTCCAACTTATGCTTTGGGAAACCAAACCAGACAGGACCATTACAAAGTGACACAATGCTAAGTTTACTGCTGTGCAGAAGAGCACAATTACTGTGGACAACACAAATGACCAATTAGCTTCCATTATCATACAACAAGGACAGGGTGTTACTTCAGGACACTGTGTCTGTTCATGCTGTGGGTGCTACTGGAAAATTTTGAAGATCAAAAAATGGTGTATTCTTGACAGGTCCAAACCTGCAAGCTTTTTCAAAAGTGTGGGGCATTGAAATTATGAAGAAAAAAATTGGCCAAAATTTAGTTCCTTACAACAGGTCCAGACCAGTCCACTTTTTCAGAAAAGGGGGGTGTCTAAATTTGGGTAGTTTTGAAGATCAAAAAAATGTGTTTTCTTGACAGGTCTGAACCAGTAAGCTTTTTCAAAAGAGCGGGGCGTCAAAATTATGAAAAAAATGTGCCAATTTTTTTTTTTCGACAGCTCGGAGCAGTTCACTTTTGAGAAAAGGGGGTGTCTAAATTTGGGTAGTTTTGAAGATCAAAAAAATGTAATTGTTAGCGTCTAAACTAATTTTTAAAAGAAATAGAATAGTTGCATAGGCATACCTGTATGCAAATTTTATGTGGTTGATTTGTGGGAAAAAATGCCCACCGCCAGTTGCATCTCCTAAGACAAATAGGACACCCTGGTGTACTTTCACTACTGAGTTACAGTTAGTTTTCTGTGCAATAACTCAGAATGTTACTTTCTGAATATGGTACCTGTCTGTAAGCGTTGATTCTCTTTGCACAATAATGGTGTAATTTGTCATTTAAAAGAAAACTTCGTAAACGGTCGTTCTGTGGACGGTAATAACGAAAGTTATTGTTTTACAGGCCTTCAGTGTTAAGTCGAAAGATATGTGCACATTGCAATAATTTATAATATTGCAAACACTTATTTCTTTGTATTCTTTTCTTTGTAATTTTCTATACTGTGTCATTGTATTTAAAATAATCCTAAGAATATGAAGAATGTTGTGGACTGTGTTTGTTAGCATGAAATTTAATTTTTGTAAAGAAATAGAATATGTGCATAGTAATACATGTATGCAAATTTCAGGTGGCTGAATTGTGGGAAAAAATACCCACCAACAGCGGAATGTCATAAAACAAATAGAGCCCCTGGCATACTTTCTCTATTGAGTTACGGTTAGTTTTTGGTGTAACAGTCTGTAACAGTGCGAGCAGCCCTGTACATTGTTTTGTTTATTTTATTTTAGAGCGGGGTCCCCCTCCGCCCCTGTGTATTTTGTATTGTTTATTTTTATTGTATTATATTTATGACGGCGAAGCGCCGGTTGTTTTGTATTTTAAATGACGGCGTAGCCGTTTGTTTATTATTTAGTAGCGTGGATGGGAAGCCCCATCCACACGGTAATTAATAAACTCGTGCAGATTGTGGCCGAGGGGTAATAGAATAATTGCTTGCAAGCTAGTTAAACCCCTCGGCCACGATATAAAAAGGCTGCAGCTCTCTAGCTCAGGGTGGATGTTTTAGGAGCAGAAAGAGCAAGAGTGGAGAGGACTGAGACGAGAGAGAAATTTATTTAAAAATTAAACATAGGAACAGTGAAGGCAATCTGCCCAGCCTGACCTATATTATTACTTACTTTTGTGTTTGAGATTTGTTTTTGTTTAACCTTTTATTTTGCTCTGTGAGCGTGTTCTTTTTGTTTAAATATTTATTTTATTTTTGGTTCTCAAATAAAACGGCAAACACCACTTGAACTGCAGTACGTGCCCTGGTGTCAGTGTTTGTCCGTCCCTGCTTCTGCCGTGACGTCACCGCTCAGTCACCCTTTCACACAGTCTATAATGTTACTGGTTTAGTACAAAACCTTTGCGGTGGTCTTCTCTGCACAATAATAATGAAAGTTATTGTAGAGGAACACCATGAGCGGTAATTCTCTGCACTATAATAACACTTAATTATGTTAGAGAATATCCGTGAGTGGTAGTTCTTTGAACTCTGTAGTTAGTATGTTAGATCGTTTTTGTGCTATGTCAAAAGATATATACACTTTTCCTTTGCAATAGTCTATAATATTGCAAACACATTTTCTTTTATATGTACTAATCTATAATAATACCCTGCTTTCTTTGTAATAATCTATATTACATACACTTTATCATCTATGACATTCCTAACATTGCAAAGAAAAAGGAGGGCTGAAGGGAGGGGTAGTTTTGACACTTGGACAGCATATGCGTGAACAATGGGCGGGGCTTCATGGTCATAAATCAATCAATCATGGGGATGGGTCACAAAGTGACAGTAACTATAATTTCCTTACTACTTTATTTGTGTTTGTAAATATTGTTGTCTAGGCGTTAAATAGTCTACACTGCATGCATCAGAGCAGTCGTTTATAAAAGTTTAAAACAGGAAATTGCTGTGAGATCTGTCTGTGGTATTTATACACCACCTATGCTGGGTCAGCTGGGTTGATAGAATACGACAGATATTACGACCAGATAGTGTATGCGATGTTAATAGAAACACTGTTTCTGACGTACATTTCTGTAGAACCGGGCCCCTGAATACACACTATTCCAAATACTGCCTGCATGTAAACGTAGTGAGTAACACGTCCAGGTTATTTTCAAAATAATAATAATAAATAATAATTATAGGTAGGACTTTCCTATTTTTTCATATGGACTCATCCATACAGTTTAATTCAGTTGAGAAAAAGCAGTATGTTTTTAATTGGGTGTATAATTGAAAAAATCCACAATTTTAAAATACAGAGAGATTAGCAATCAGGTGAGGTAGGTGAAAAACGATTTTGAAAGGTAAAAAGTCAAAGTTGCTAGCGGTTGAAGATCAAAAAGCTGTAAAAATATGTATCCATTGTTTGTATTCACACCATATACTATAGTAGCTTATTTCCCTTCACTAGTCTGGCTAAGGGCAGCATGGTGGCGCAGTGGTTAGCACGGTTGCTTCACAGCCAAGGTCCTAGGTTCGATTCGGCCTAGGGGTCTGTCTGTGTGGAGTTTGCATGTTCTCTCCAATGTGTTTGCATTGTGAGTTTTCTCTGGGTACTCGGTTTCCTCCCGCAGTCCAAAGACATGCTGTTCAGGTTGATTGGTCACTCTAAATTGCTTGCTGTGTGAGTGTGTGTGTGTGGTGCCCTGCGATGGACTGGCGTCCCGTCCAGGGTGTAGTCCTGTCTTGTGCCCTGTGTCTGCCTGGTTAGGTTCCGGCTCACCGCAGTGACCCTCTAAAGGAATAAGCGATTATGATAATGGTTGGAAATATGTCCATGTAAATGACCTCTGACCTTACCTAAAGTTCAAATGCAAAAGTTTATTAAAATGTAGGGAGTGACTCTGAAACTGTCCCGTATGACACCTTGCATTTTAATACAGCTGCCTCCAGGATTATTCATACCCTTGATTCAGTGTAACAAAAAGTTGTTTTAGCAAAACAAAACAAGTGTACATAATGTTTTCTTTGCATAAATACATGCAAACATGAAACATTGTAAGACTATCAATGTTAGATATCGCAAAAACATTTCTGTCCAAAGTTAATTGCATTTTATTGTTTAAGGTGTGAATAACTTAGTTGACCAAAGAACCTCTCTTGAACAAAACATATTCAAGGCCATGTGAGGGTACTCTGTGTTTGACAGGAAGACTTTTGAAACGTTCCCACAAAATCCAATATAGCGTCCAAACCATGTGACCTCTGACCTCTACTTTTCTTGTGGGTCAACTTCCCATAGGTGTCTACCACCATACAAATTTCCAGTTTTCATCCAGTGGTTTTCATTTTATGAAAATGGCTGGTGCACCTAATAATCCTGGCAATAATAATAGGCTTGGAAGTGTAAACTGAAAAACACAACACAATGAATTAATGCTTCAAAGCAGTTTTATTTCTTCAGATTAGTTTAAAAGCAATGATTTGTGCTTGCTTGTATGTGAAACTGGATTAATGGTGAAAGACAAGCGAAAGAAAATAGTTCACACAGGCATTCAGTAAAACAGTGATCAGCATAATCTATTTGCAACCCCTTCTCTTACGTGCAAACTCCACAGTCTCAAGCCCTCACATTTCCTTCAGCCTGGAGATGACATGCTTTTAAGTAGCATTAGCAATAATCACAATCAAGGAACAAATCATATTCAAATCTTTTTTTGTATTTAATGTTGAATGATTTAGCTAATTTGGTCAGCCGTTTGCATTAGCAACTAAACTATTATACATTGGTTTATCTGTTGTTTGGTGCAACAACAGAGTCAGCATGTTTTAATTTGACCTTAATCCTCCTATTATGTTTTGGGTCTATTTGACCCGGCACTAGTTTCCGCTTAGCTTAAATGCCATTTCCCTTTTGTTTTTCTGTATAACATTTTCTGACTATTCCTAAGTTGAGGTAATGAACTTATACACTGAAAACAGAACCTTTGAGATGTTTATTTTTTTAGTAAAGGTTATGGATACAAAGATGATGTTTTGGGTCACTATGACCCAGAGCTTTTATCTATGTAGATTTGTGTGCAGCAATAAAAGAAACTTCTTGTAGGTGTTATTTTATTATTATTCTATTTGTTTTATTATATCTGCAAATTGCTGCACCTGTCTGGAGGTATGTATAAACAAAAAAAACAAAGAAATATACTGCCTGGAGTCTCAGCTGCAGTGGTTGTTGTTCAGAATGTTCAGATCATTTGCTTCCATTTTAGTGGAACTGTATACAAATAATTAGTATCTTTAGGCTTGTAGTAAACTATTTAAGTTCATATTTAGCCTAAAAAAAGTGAAACCTTTTCAAATCAAAACATTTATTTAATTGAAGGCTGTTTAAATTTGTTTGAAATTGCATTGGGTCAATATGACTCGAAACATAACAGATGTACCGAAATTCTCAGCATAATAGGAGGTTTAAAAGAGGAAGGACTTTTTTTAGATTCTCTGATGAGAATAGATGTGAGTGCTGTTAATGTCAGTATAGCACTCTTCACCGAATATAACAAATGGTTCATAATTCTGACTATAAACAGTTTGTTCATTCAGGATCATTTCTAACTCTCTCAAGCTCATTTCTAGGACAGTTTCGCTGTTGTCGTTAGGAGCGAGGTGAGCCTTAGACACCCACTGACGCAACATTTTATCATGGCAACAAAAAGCCGTCCACAGATACTCAGGCACATTAACCCTACCCTTACCGATCATACGGCCACCCGGAACAGCTCCGGTCACAGCGAACAATGGCCTTTGTACATCTTGCCCTCCTTTGGTGCAGTTGTTATCCATATATTTGTTAACTGCAAGTTCCATGTCTCTCCACCAGACTTGGTTCAGACCTCTGTCCATGGGTACTGTGTTGGTGAGTGTGAAGGTGGTGTTCGCATCTGTGTCTGCATGCACCACAGAGAGCAGTTGGCCCTTGTCATATCCAGAACCTTCATAGTCTTCATCCACAGCCTGCAATATTCCCAGGTTCTGCACCGGTGGTGGGTATTGAGGTTTCTGGTAATAAGATCCCCCCCTGGGATCGTCAAGCTGTGAAACACACATTTTTAATGAGAGGTTTGATTTATTGCTTGATTGACTTGATTGATGCAGGAATAAAATGTATGAAATAGAGTTGAAGAGACACATGCATCAGAAAGAAAGAGAGATGGTATAGATCCAGAGAAATCACTTGTTTTGTTAAGAACATGCAGCACAGAGTGTGATAGAGAGAAGGAACAGATCAAGAGGAGAAAGAGAGACCCAGAGAATGGAGAGATAGAGATGATAAAGAGGAGTGCAGGAGTGAGGAGAGCAGAGAGGGGAAGAGTCAGAAGTGTGGCAGATTCTCAGTGGGGAGACACATTCATTCTCAGGTGAATGTTGGGACAGTATGGCAAGCTGTTTTAACATTTAATCCTTCATTTCTGATATCAAGAATTGAAATTTTCTACAATCCAATCTACAATTCAGTGCGTGATATCAACAATTAAATTCTTGATATCAACAGTTATTTTCTGGATATCAGCAATTGTTGGTATCCAGAATTTAACTGTTGATAAAAGAACTGAAAATAAAGTATTAATATTAAGCATTTTCTATAAAGTAGCCATTTGCTAAAAACTAAAGCTGAATTTCTTACCATGATTTTTTTTTTATTCTGCTCTGGAATGTGAAGTCACTTCCATCCATCCATTCATTATTAAACCTGCTTAATCCTTTTTTTAGAGGGTCACTGCGGTGAGCCGGAGACTAAACTAGCAGGCACAAGGTAATGCAAGGCGGGACTACACCCTGGACAGGACGCCAGTCCATCGCAGGGCACCACACACACATACACAGACTCACACAAAGGGCAATTTAGAGTGACCAATCAACCTGAACAACATGTCTTCGGACTGTGGGAGGAAACTGGAGTACCTGTAGAAAACCCACAATGCAAGCACAGACAGACAGACGCCTGAGGCCGGAATCAAACCCAGGGCCCTGGAACTATGAGGAGGCAGCAGCACTAACCACCACACCACCATGCTATATATATATATATATATATATATATATATATATATATATATATATATATATATATATATATATATATATAAATCATTACTTATTAAATGTAAAACATTTTTTGTTCCTACAAGTTTTAATGAACACCCAAAACTGCTCATCCATCTTGACAAACAGTTTGCCCCTAATATAAACATTGTGTTCCTCTGAAATTATCTAAACAAAAATAAATGAATAAAGCAAACTCACTTGAGGTTCAATATACCAGGTGGACCGTGCTTCAGTTACCTCCGAAAAGAACTGGATATGATATGATGAAAACACTGGAATCCTGTTACGTGTGTCATAAAGAGTCACAAAAGTCCCAGAGTGGTTCTCTCTTTGTTGACTGATCATCTTGTAACGATTTGGATTGGTTGGATCAAAAAGTATTGTAGGACAGACGTGGCCCTTTGGTGAACGCAAACAATATAATTCAAATTGTGGTTTAGATGTTAGTACAACAGTCAAATCCAGGGCAGGCAGAGTGAGCAGGATAAGCATTCCACACACAAACCCCATCATCATGCATTAACACACACTGTCACTGAAGAGCGAATGGAAACTGGAAACCAGGCCTCTTGGAGAGAGTGTGCTGTAACTCTTCAGGATGGGACCTATATATGTACTGTCCAGTCCAATCAGGTATGCAGCCCAGTGTGGTACACAGAAGCAGTGTGTGTGTGTGTGTGTGTGTGTGTGTGTGTGTGTGTGTGTGTGCTGTGCATTGCATCTATTCCTATGACAACAATGTTGATTTTTAAACTGTAAAGACAATATGTTCTTGATAAAGGTAACTGGAATATTTAAAGAATAATTAATAATTAAACTGCTCACAATTTTCTGGACTGCGATGACAAATTAGTAAACTAGGCTCCAGACCTGGGACAAATACTTACATTGAAAAATAAAATGATTGACCTTTTTTTCACAGTTGTTATTTATTATTATCATTTTAAACTATTCAAATATATGTTCCAAAAGTAAACAGTATTTCAAAATATTCAAAGATTTGTTGTTTTCACAATTCAATATTATTTCAAAATATTTAAATATTTGTAAAAATCCTAGAAATAAAACTGCTTTGCAGGAGGTGTCATTTTATGTATTTATTTTTTGATAAAATGCTCACAAGGACAGGAGTAAAGCTACTTTGAATTCAGGAGACTTTAAGCTTTAATCACTTGTTTTTGTTACAGTGACATGTTCAAATATTTTCATCCCAGGACTACTGGGCTCAAGTTTTTGAAAAAATAACTGTTACCCAGTCATAAGTGAGTATTGGGTGGCAGTTGCCACACTATTCATTTAATTTATAAAACTGAATATTCACATGCTGCATGCTGATTGGGTTATTTTTGTCTAATTACAGTTCGATTAAATGTTAGTCTTTAGGTGTAATTCGGGGATGCTGTAGAGGGCTCTCTCCGCTTTGCTGCTTTTTTCTTATCCTAAGTCCTTTTCTTTAGCTAGTCTTACCTTCCCTCTGTGGCGTTCTGCCCGGTAAGCATCCGCTGATCTCTTCTGGGTGGAAGCTGCTCCACGTATGTTATTGGCTGCCCCTCCTGTCTATCGCTCTCTCTTTTCTACTTTAACCCAGCACTATTTCCACCTCCTTGTCTGTGTTTGTTTTTGTTGTTCGCTCCTTACACTGCAGGCCAGTTGTCTGCTCAGCACTGGCAAGATAGTATCAGCTATTTGCCTACCTGCTCAGGCGATTCTTTTCATCATTCAGCTTTTCCATTTTTCTGCAGGAGCTCCAATGTTAGTCTTTCCTGGTCCATCCAGTCTCCATCCCAGTTGCAACACCGTTCAATGTGCAGTGCCAGTCTCTACTCAGAGAAAGGATCCTTGAGGAGGTTCAGAAGCATTTAAACTAGAAAGGAAGTGGGGAGAAAACAAAAATACAGAAGGGAGACCACATAAAATCAAAGGCAACAACTAAGGTAAGACAGCTATTAAATGCATTTATCTTAATGCTAGAAGTCTCAGAAACAAAATGTTAGAGTTACTGCACTAACAAGTAACTACTGATGTGATAGGTTTTACATAAGCGTGGTTGTCTGAGAGTGATGGAGACGAATATAATATTAGTGGGTACACACTGTATAGGAAAGACAGGCAGGACATAAGAGGCGGAGGGGTAGTGCTATACATAATAAATAGTCTTGAAGCCCAGGTGTTAAATCTGGACAAAGAAAACAACGCTGAATCAATATGGGTCAGAATAATGGACAAAAATTCAAAAGGCATAATAATAGGAGCATGCTATAGACCGCCAAATTCAGATGCTGAGCAAAATAATCTGTTATACAATGACATTAGAAATGCGTGTAGCAAAGGAGAAGCCATACTAATGGGGGATTTCAACTTCCCCCATATAAAATGGGAAAACCCGGTGGGGAGCACGACGGACAAAACTGAAATGGTGGAAATGACAAATGACTGCTTCCTAATGCAATTTGTCAAGGCACCGACTAGAGGGGAGGCATGCCTTGATTTAGTCTTTTCAAATAACGAAGACAGAATAACTAAAATAGAGGTCATAGAGCCATGGGCAAACTCAGACCACAACATGGTCTCATTCAAAGTGTTTTTTAAAACCCCAAAAGTAATGACTAAAGCTAAGGTTTACAATTTTAGAAAAGCAAACTATGAAGGTATGAAACAGAGACTAACAGAAGTAGATTGGAGTAAAATAGAGAAAACATCCACAGAAAAATGATAGCTGTTTTTCAAAAATGTAGTACTAGAGGCACAAAACAATTACATCCCAAAAGTAGAAAAATCTAAATCTAAAACAAAATGGCCAAAATGGTTTAATAGATCAATAAAAAAAAAAAATATTCAGCGAAAAAAGGCACTTTACAGAGCGTTTAAAAAGGACCAAAAACTAAAAGAAAGAGAACGTGGAACAGCAAACACAAGTCAAAAAGGAAGTTAGAAAAGCCAAGAGAGAGATAGAAATCAATATTGCTAAGGGGGCTAAAACCAATTCCAAAATGTTTTTCCAAAATTATAACAGCAAGAGAACATTCAAAGAGGAGGTTAAATGTCTAAGAGACACAAATGGCAAAATCATAGATGAAGAAAAAAATAGCAAATATATTAAATGATTACTTTTCACAGGTTTTTACAAAGGAGGACACAGACAACATGCCCCATATGTTGACCTGTTCCTATCCAGTTTTAAATAACTTTAGCATAACAGAGGCAGAAGTGTTAAAGGGACTAGGAGCTCTTAAAATAAACAAATCCCCTGGGCCGGATGAGATCCTCCCAATAGTACTCAAAGAAATGAAAGAAGTTATTTACAAACCGCTAACCAAGATCATGCAACAGTCTCTTGACACAGGGGTTGTACCGACAGACTGGAAAATTGCAAACGTAATACTGATCCAGAAAAAGGGAGACAAAACCGAACCAGGTAACTACAGACCAATAAGCCTGACTTCTATTATATGTAACCTTATGGAAACTATAATAAGGTCCAAAATGGAAAATTACCTATATGGTAACAACATCCTGAGAGTCAGTCAGCATGGTTTTAGGAAAGGGAGATCATGTCTAACTAACCTGCTTGATTTTTTTGAGGATGCAACATCGACAATGGATAATTGCAAAGGATACAACATGGTTTATGTAAATTTCCAGAAAGCTTTTGACAAAGTCCTGCATAAAAGATTAATTCTCAAACTGAACGCAGTAGGGATTCAAGGAAATGCATGCACATGGATTAGGGAGTGGTTAACATGTAGAAAACAGAATGCACTGATTAGAGGAGAAACCTCAAAATGGAGCGAGGTAACCAGTGGTGTACCACAGGGATCAGTATTAGGTCCTCTGCTATTCCTAATCTACATTAATTATTTAGATTCTGGTATAGTAAGCAAACTTGTTAAATTTTTAGACGGCACAAAAATAGGAGGAGTGGCAAACACTGTTGCAGCAGCAAAGGTCATTCAAAATGATCTAGACAGCATTCAGAACTGGACAGACACATGGCAAATGACATTTAATAGAGAAAAGTGTAAAGTACTGCACACAGGCAATAAAATGTGCATTATAAATATCATATGGGAGATACTGAAATTGAAGAAGGAATCTGTGAAAAAGACCTAGGAGTTTATGTTGACTCAGAAATGTCTTCATCTAGGGAAAGCTATAAAAAAGGCCAACAAGATGCTCGGATATATTGTGAGAAGTGTTGAATTTAAATCAAGGGAAGTAATGTAAGACCATTAGTAAGACCTCACTTAGAATATTGTGTTCAGTTCTGTTCACCTCATTACAAAAAGGATATTGCTGCTCTAGAAAGAGTGCAAAGAAGAGCAACCAAAATTATCCCGGGTTTAAAAGGCATGTCGTATGCAGACAGGCTAAAAGAATTGAATCTATTCAGTCTTGAACAAAGAAGACTACGTGGTGATCTGATTCAAACATTCAAAATCCTAAAAGGTATAGACAATGTCGACCAAGGGGACTTTTTTGACTTGAAAAAAGAAACAAGGACTAGGGGTCACAAATGGAGATTAGATAAAGGGGCATTCAGAGCAGAAAATAGGAGGCACTTTTTTACACAGAGAATTGTGAGGGTCTGGAAACAACTCCCCAGTAATGTTGTTGAAGCTGACACCCTGGGATCCTTCAAGAAGCTGTTTGATGAGATTCTGGGATCAATAAGCTACTAACAACCAAATGAGCAAAATGAGCTGAATGGCCTCCTCTCGTTTGTAAACTTTCTTATGTTCTTATGTTCTTATGTTCTTATGTTCTTATGTCACTGCTGTACTGCAACTCTTCCCCACCGGCGCCTCACAGACCATGGTTACCACGGCAACGCCTCATCGAGTGACTACTGGGAGTGGTAAGTTGCCATGGTGACCAGGCAGCTGTAACAGGCAATGCGAGCCTGTGCCTCACGACTGCAATCTTCTGGCTCCTGCTGCTGCGCTTTGCAACATGAGAGCTTCAACTCACCGAATTGTGACATCTAAATACTGCAGGCTCTTCTTCTAGACCTACGTTAACTTACTTATATAATCACTAACTGTTCTAAAACAAATGTTTTATACACAGACGAAGATTTTAATCGCAATAACCAAATATATGCTACCCTGCTTCACTGAAGCCAATAGTTTCAATTTTAATCACGACCTCTAAATGGCAGCATAATACCACAAGCTCTACATAATTTAACCCTTTGCGGTCCTTTGTCGGACTGGGTCCGACATTGCAATTATTCCCGTCAGGTCCTTTGTCGGACCCTGTCCGACATCATTTTAAAACGCAAAAAGCAGAAAACCATTCAATGGCCGAGTGGGAACGAAAGGAGCGAGACAAGCCGATAAAAAAAAAAAAGGTATCTCATGAATAGTCATAGTACCCCATTGGCATCAGATGGGGCGGTCATATGGAAACAAGCTGGGAGTACAGTATCAGCGCACAGAGACTATCACAGACATTTGCAGAGCTTTTTGAGATGTTATAGCAATAAAATAATGACTTGGATTGCATTATTGAGGAGTTTGGTGATAAAACGAGTCATCAGGAGACGATTGATCGGTATGTACGACTATTATTATTATTTTTTTTTATTTGGTAGCTGTGGCAAAGTGCCCCCCCCTGTGTATTATATGTTACGTGTTGTGTGTAAATGTTGGTGTATAGTCATCGGTACACGGGATATAAACGGGTCTGTGTTTCACGTGTGGTTTAAAAATGTAGATTTGTATTTAGGCACGAGGAGGGCACAAATCACTTCACGTGCTGGTTAAAGTAATAATATGTGAGCACGGGGAATTGCACTTTAATTAATTCACGTGCAGTTGTACCGAGATTCCAATTGAATGATTGACTAGCAATCGAGTCTCGGTACAACTGCATAAAAGCTGTATGTTTTCACTCACTCGGGGTTGTGTGTTCGTTGAGTGGAGAACGGGAGAGAGAGAAGGAGAGTAATATTTAAAACAATTGCTATCGCGTGCTGGAGGACCAGCACGATACTTGTTTAGTTATTTACTCACCGTGTTTGTGTGTCTGTCCGTCCACCGTTTGTTTAATTGATAGTCCGTTTTTGTTCGTCTATTTATTTTGGCGCAAGTGCCGTGTCCTGTTTCGTGTTCTGTTTTGTTAAACCTTTTTATTTTGATTATTAAATGCTGAGCGCGATCACGCGCTCAGCTTCATCAAAACCCCAAGTCTCTGTCTGTTCTGTGTTTCTATTTCTGGTCTGAGTTCCTCCCTGCAGCCAGCCTGTCACAGTAGCATATGTGAAAGCGATAGCAAACGAAAGGGTGGGGCAGGGCTGGAGATCCCTAGTGAGTGCTTTGTTGATATGCAGGGCCATTTAAACACGTTTGACTGTGAAAAAAAATACTTTTAAACAGCGCGTCTAAAATTAACTGCGCGTGAAAAAATTAATTAGACCTGGCGAGCCTGATGCAGAATTAATAAATGGACCGCAAAGGGTTAAGCTGATTTGCTATCGCTGCGAATCTCGCACACTCCAAACTTTCTATCAATTCCTGCAGTTCATTGTCATTCCGAGGGATTCTCAGTCCCCTCCTGCCTCAACCTCTTTTGCTACATATATTAACTTGACTTTTTCAAATCCAAACCCCTCCCCTCGAGGACCTGGTCATGAAGCCAAGCTTATCAGCTTTCTGAGATGTTAAGAATCCACCATCACCTTAATTTTCCAGCTTCCCTGCATCAGGCCATTCCTGCATCCTTCTTGTTCCCGGATTTGCACTTCCTCATTTACCCCCAACTTCTTCAAGGCACTTAATACAACTTTCAAAGTCCATTTCATTCAATTTGTGCTTCCAGGCACATACGGAAACTATGTCCTACGATTATCAACATTTCAGTCAAAGCGTCCTCCTACCCCGCAATAGACAATACACTCTTAGACTGCTCCTGATCAAATCAATAGGTTTTGCAGCAGCCTCCGAGGAACGCATTCTCATCCTCTCAGGTTCTACAGCGGCATCAGATCTATGCATTCTTCATCTCTGTCCAAAGGCAGCCCCATCTCTGACATCATCTAAAAACGCCTTAACTCTCAAATACCAATTTCCACCACACTCAGCAGCTATCTGCTCTCTACAGCAGGCCACTGCACACTACTGACAGCATTCCATCGTTTACTCCCTCAGATCTCTGCCCGTTCAGCAGATCTTGCCTCTACTGTTAATATCTCCTCATTACAGCAAATTTTGGCTCCCTCTTCAGATCTGCTACTGTTTAAATCTGCAACTGGTCTCCTCCAGAGCTTCCAATGCTTCAGCTTTCCTCCAATACCTAGATCTAATATATATATATGGCGCACTTGACTTCCTCAGCAATTTAGTCATGTGTCCGCTCATCCTCTCAGATACTACAAGCTTTAATACATGGTACGAGACTGGAAATCTGTTTTGATTTATGAATTAAGGGGTTCCTCTATTAGGAGAATGACTGGAGTTGTGAAACCCAAATCTCTGATTATGCGTTCACCTTTTCCATTCCAAACAGACATGATGGTAGCAAACCGCTGATCGATTCTGTATTAATCTAACACAGGATGGTCGGCATCTCATCTTCCTGCCTTCATTTCCAGAAACAACTCAGCAGTCAATGTAATATATTTGTTCAGCTCCAGCTGCCACCTCAGCCCTCATCAAACTCTGCAACACCAACATCTGCCATTCAACTAAATACAACACTCTCCAACCTTCTGCAATCTGCTCATCACTACATGGCCACACCCTTAGCCCCAGTGACCAAATCTTCACTTACCACTGGATGGAAAACATTTACAACTTTCTGCACTCAAAACAAAATGCATCCCATTCCGATTTAATGAGCAACGGATTGTAGCCATCTTTCTGCTGCCTCAACTCCATCCCTTCTCCAACACTCCTATCCATCCCATCAGTTTGCTTGACACTCAGAAATCCTCAAGATTCACCCCCTGCTGCTCTCTCCTGGCTCCCTATCTCAATAGACATCCTTCACTCTTTAATCTCTACCCTCAGAAAAGGCTGCTCTGTCTATTCTATGACCTGACTATGGAAGTACTATGTCTAACAGCTCTTGTGAAGCACTTCCTCTGTAGGACTCCTGAAGGAACATAGTGCACTCTGTGAACTTACTGTGACAGCACCAGTTGATTTACTGGTTGGAAAAACAAGAGTTACCAGGACATTAAGGGGAATTCAATGGATAGACTTTGGAGCGTTAAGCCATTTCAACTATGAGGTCTTGTGAACCATTCCGTGCACCCAGATACTGGACTTTGGCCAGCTGTAGTAATTTTACTACAGAATATTACACCTTGCAGTAAAAAAAGGTAACCGTGCCCAGTTTTAAATATGGTGGCAGTTGTGTGATGGTCCACAAGTTTCACAGCCTGGTCCCACAAGCAGACCCCAACCTGCGGCAAGTTCCTCCTTTCAATCAACTGGTGTTCCACTAAACTCCACACTCTCCGGCCTCCTCCAGTTGGCCTGCAGCTTCAGGGAGAATGCCTTCGCCCCTTCCACTCACTCTTCTTATTCTACTGCCTGGTCTTCCTTCACCACATTCTGTGCCCAGAATAGGACCTCTCTCACCACCTATAACCTTCAGCACCTCCTCGCCTTTATCACAGACCTCAGGCTATCCTTTAACCTGGCCCCTTCCTCCATCAGGAATTCTCTCTCAGGTATCCAGCATCAGTTCCTCCTCCGGCCCCCACCCACTCCTTTCAATCCTGAAGGTCCACCTGAGACTCTTGCATCCTCCTCTCCATCAAGACAACCAATCTCATTGGAATCTCCAGTTTCCCAGCCATCAGCCTGCGGCACTTTGACCTCACTCAAGTCTCCGGAAATAACTTCCTCCATTCATCAGGGCTTCAAAAACAGACAGTTACATCAAGATCCAGAAGTTCCGCAACCTGGTCCCAGGATCAGACCCCAACCCTCTGCTCGTACCACCCTTCAGCGAGACAATAGTCAACTGAATAACTCTCTTGCCGGCCTCCTTCAATCAGCACGTGGATTCATGGAGGACGCTCTCACCCCATCTACCCATTCATACTACTCAACTGCCTGGTCTTCATTTACTCACTTTTGCGAGCAAAATCGGATCTCTCATACCTTTTACAACCTACAGTATCTCCCCCCCGTTCATCACTCAACTCAGGCTGTCTCTACATTTAGCCCCCTCCTCTATTTAGATGCTACCTAGCGGGCATTCATTATCAATTTCACCTTCAATCTATCTCCTCTCCTCTCTCGACACTGGTTCTCATCCTGTTTATCCACCCTCTTGTCACAGATTCTTTGAACTACTTCTCCCCCCATTCATTCTGGATCGGAGCAGCTACCTCCTCGGCCAGGGCAGAAATCAATCAACACTTAAGTCTATGGGGCGCTGGACCTCTTCAGCTGTTGAACTTTATATTATATCATCCTCTGCAGACATCACCACAGCTCACCAAGCACTCGTTAGCTTACCCGAGTGGGGGCACCCTCTCCGCCAGGCCCACCAGAGGCTTCCTTCCAGCTGGGGATTCCTCATCCTATTCTTCTGCTGCTTATGCGCTAAGACTTCCAGGCCTCAACCTTGCTGTCCAATCTCCTCTCTTCCATTTCAGGTCCAGGACCATTTCAGCCCCCTCTTGCAGTAGGCCGAGCCTCCACCTGCAGAGCGGGCCCCGACCGAGGGGGGGTTTCTGTTTTCATCTCTCCTAAACGGACCCGAGACACTTTTCCTAAGCTGTCCACGCTGCCCAGCTGCCAGCCTAGCTGCCTGATGCTGCACTGAGTTGAAAAGATCTGTCCTTTTGTCCTGTTTGTCCCCTTTCTGTCTCTTGCTCCACTAAACGCCCAGCAGCCAGAGGATGCTGCCTGACCCATTGGGAGCGAGAGTCAGATTTGTTGTATGTTATGTGTCTAAACTTTGCTCTTTCTCTCTCACTTTTATGTCGCCCAGCAGTCAGAGGATGCTGCCTGAACCAGTTGAAAGTGTTTATATCTAATCCTTTGCTCTTCTCGTGTCTCTCTCTCTATGTCGCCCAGCAGCCAGAGGATTCTGCCTGACCCGACGAGAAGGGAAAAGTCTTCGTCTACCCTGCTATTTCGTCCTGCTATCAGTATCTAACCTCAATGTTACTAAGCACCATTCCCAAACTCCATCCCTCAATCTCGCCATCCCTCTCAAACTCATCTCACTCTAAACTCTCAAATCTCACCCCCTCTCAAGCCTCGTAAGCAACCAGAGAAATCCTCTCAACTTGTCTCACTCTCAATATCTCACTCCCAATTTGGCCTTCTCTCAAGCCCTTGTAGGCAACCAGTGAATATCAATACACAGTGTATTAAACTTGCAACATATTTACAGAAGCGTATTAATTACATGATAGGGAACTAACACCTCGTGGAAGCTCACAGGAGCTGCTGACAATACTTTACAGCAAGTTCCAAAGTGTAGATATTATTAAATTAAATAATACGATCGAGGCTGTATGCTCGTTCAGTTTGTTCTTATTATGTGACAATTCCCTATCACATTATTTGATAATTCCCTAACACCTAATAACGTGATAATTCCCTATCATGTAAGAACGTGATAATTCCCTATCACGTAATTACGTGATGATTATCTAACACGTAATTACGTGATAATTCCCTAACACGGAATTACGTGATACATTTTTTTTATGTGTGGCAGCAATACGCTTCTGTAACGTATAGTATAATTTTTTTACTACTCTGTGCCTTATTCATTTTCTCAGATATTTTTCCTATAAGCAGTATATATATATATATATATATATATATATATATATATATATATATATATATATATATATATTCACAGTTGCTACATTTTTAGACACGTTTACTATTACTTCAACAAAAACTGTTAGTTATCCCTAATCACAGTGCATTGGTAAGCCTGCAGCTAAATTTCCTTCTTCCCCCGGGTTCAGCATGTCTCAGCTGTGTTTTAACTAGCTTCACCCATTGTAGGTAAGTAGCTGGATAGGACTACAATTATTTAGTTTTGTATTCCGGTTGGATGAAATAGTATTGTATTATTGTATTTGATGTTCACCTCCAGTTTAAGCTTGTCTGACCCACTGAAGTGGAAGAATATATAATACAAAATTGTTCATTTAAAAAAATGGACACAAGTCTATTTTTTCTATGTTTTATTGTATCCGTTTTATAAGTGGGTGTGGCAAAGTGCCCCCCCTGTGTATTATATGTTACGTGTCGTGTGTAAATGTTGGTGTATAGTCATTGGTACACGGGATATAAGCGGGTCTGTGTTTCACGTGTATTTAAAAATGTAGGTTTGTATTTAGGCACGAGGATGGCACAAATCACTTTCACGTGCTGGTTAAAATGTAATGTGTGGTCACGGGAGTACACTTAATTAATTCACGTGCAGTTGTACCGAGATTCCAATTGAATGATTGACTAGCAATCGAGTCTCGGTACAACTGCATAAAAACAGCATGTTTTCACTCACTCGGGGTGTGTGTTCGGTGAGTGGAGAACGGGTGTGGAGACGGAGGTAATTGTTAATTGTAAAGTTAAAGTAGAAGCTCACCGTGTTTGTCTGTGTAGTTCGTTTTGTTTGTCTATTTATTTTTGGCGCAAGTGCCGTGTGGTTTTGTGTTACAACTGTTTATTTTCTGTCTGTTTATTCATTAAATGCTGAGCGAAAGCATTCGCTCAGCTCCACCAAACTCCACCTCTCTCTGTCGTTTATTGTTCCTGCTTCTGCCCTGACGTCACCGCCCAGTCATCCTGTCACACGTGGTGTTCAGAAGCGGGATCTACAGCGCCTCCTGGACTCAGGCCAGAACAGGAACCGCAATTTGTTGTTTAAAAAAAAAAAAAAAACAAACAAAAACAACAACAATAAAAAAAAAAAAAAAAAAAAAAAAAAAATGGAAGGCTGGAACTGGAGAGATGGCTGCCAGGATCTGGAGGTCTTCCGGTGGTTTAGAGGACCAAGGCTGGTGCCTGTGGGGAGTTCGGGCACCCGGTGGTGCGCTGCCCCTACCAAGAGGGAGAGGAGGAACTGGCCCAGGAGAGGAAGGTGAGGAGGAGGCAGAGAAGGGGAAAGGGGAAGAGGAAGGCGGAGTGTCCACCGCCCAAGGAGCCCGAACGTCCTACGCCTGAGTGGGAGGAGCCCGAACGTCCTACGCCTGAGTGGGAGGAGCCCGAACGTCCTACGCCTGAGTGGGAGGAGCCCGAATGTCCTACGCCTGAGTGGGAGGAGCCCAAACGTCCTACGCCTGAGTGGGAGGAGCCCGAATGTCCTACGCCTGAGTGGGAGGAGCCCGTGCGTCCACAGCCCAAAAGGGAGGAGTCGGTGCGTCCACAGCCCAAAGGGAGGAGTCGGTCGTCCACAGCCCAAAGGGAGGAGTCGGTGCGTCCACAGCCCAAGAGGGAGGAGTCGGTGCGTCCACGGCCCAAAAGGGGAAGGTAGGCGTCCACAGCCCCAGTCTCCACCAGCAGAGGGTGAATTCCTGATGGTTCCACCTCCATTGCCATGGGAGGACTGCTTGCAGCTCCCACCTCCACCAGCAGAGGGTGAATTCCTGCTGGTCCCGCCCCGACACCTCCATCGGCAGGAGCAGAGCAGCAGGAGCTGTCTCTGCCTCTGCCACCTCCACCGCCAGGAGCAGAGCAGCAGGAGCTGCCTCTGCCTCCTCCACCAGCAGAGGGTGAATGCCTGCTGGGTTCCTGTCCACCAGCAGAGGGTGAATGCCTGCTGGGTTCCTGTCCACCAGCAGAGGGTGAATGCCTGCTGGGTCCCTGTCCACCAGCAGAGGGTGAAATCCTGCTGGGTACCTGTCCACCAGCAGAGGGTGAATGCCTGCTGGGTCCCTGTCCACCACCAGAGGGTGAAATCCTGCTGGGTCCCTGTCCACCAGCAGAGGGTGAATGCCTGCTGGGTCCCTGTCCACCAGCAGAGGGTGAATGCCTGCTGGGTCCCTGTCCACCAGCAGAGGGTGAAGGCCTGCTGGGTCCCCCACCAGCAGAGGGAAAATGCCTGCTGGTCTCCCCTTCCGAGGCAGAGCCGCACCAGTCCCCTACAAGAGAGGGAGGGCCGCACCAGTCCCCTGAAACAAGGGTAGACTACACGCCGCTCCCACCTCCGCCGCCAGGAGACTACACGCCGCTCCCACCTCCACTGGCAGGAGCAGAGCAGCAGGAGCTGCCTCTGCCTCCGCCACCTCCACCGGCAGGAGCAGAGCAGCAGGAGCTGCCTCTGCCTCCGCCACCTCCGCCGGCAGGATCAGAGCAGCAGGAGCTGCCTCTGCCTCCGCCACCTCCGCCGGCAGGAGCAGAGCAGCAGGAGCTGCCTCTGCCTCCGCCACCTCCGCCGGCAGGAGCAGAGCAGCAGGAGCTGCCTCTGCCTCCGCCACCTCTGCCGGCAGGAGCAGAGCAGCAGGAGCTGCCTCTGCCTCCGCCACCTCCGCCGGCAGGAGCAGAGCAGCAGGAGCTGCCTCTGCCTCCGCCACCTCCGCCGGCAGGAGCAGAGCAGCAGGAGCTGCCTCTGCCTCCGCCACCTCCGCCGGCAGGAGCAGAGCAGCAGGAGCTGCCTCTGCCTCCGCCACCTCCGCCGGCAGGAGCAGAGCAGCAGGAGCTGCCTCTGCCTCCGCCACCTTCACTGGTAGGAGCAGAGCAGCAGGAGCTGCCTCTGCCTCCGCCACCTCCATCGGCAGGAGCAGAGCAACAGGAGCTGCCTCTGCCTCCGCCAACCCCACCAGCAGAGGAGGAATGTCTGCTGGTATCACTTCCCCCACCAGCAGAGGATGAATGCCTGCTGGTATCACTTCCCCCACCGTCACGAGGAGAGGAGCAGGAGCTGCCTCTCCCGTCACCAGAAGGACCAGGACTAGATGCTGGCGGTCCTCAGCAGCCCTTGCATAGGCTGCTGAGGGAAACACGGGGAAGAACCGCCCGGCTGCAGAGGCCGAGAAGAGGACCAACACCCGCACCCCAGCTTGTCCTGACTGCCTGCCTCGCTTCGCCCAAGGATGCCTGCCTGCGCCGCCCAAGGATGCCTGCCTCGCTTCACCCAAGGATGTCTGCCTCGCCGCCCAGGATGCCTGCCTCGCCGCCCAAGGATGCCTGCCTCGCTTCGCCAAGGATGCCTGCCTCGCTCGCCTAGGATGCTTGCCTTGCATCGCCTGGGGTTGCCAGCCGCTCCGCATCGCCTGGGGTTGCCAGCCGCTCCACATCGCCTGGGGTTGCCAGCCGCTCCGCATCGCCTGGGGTTGCCAGCCGCTCCGCATCGCCTGGGGTTGCCAGCCGCTCCGCATCGCCTGGGGCTGCCTGTCGCTCCGCATCACCTGGGGCTGCCTTTTGCTCCACACAGGGTGCAGGGTGCGAGGGAGAAGTGGAGCTCCTGCTGCCGCCTCTATGGCCAGGGGCTCCCCTCCCGAGTTCGCCTCCCGAGGGTCCGCTACTGCTGCCGTCGCCTCCCGAGGGTCCGCTGCTGCTGCCGTCGCCTCCCGAGGGTCCGCTGCTGCTGCCGTCGCCTCCCGAGGGTCCGCTGCTGCTGCCGTCGCCTCCCGAGGGTCCGCTGCTGCTGCCGTCGCCTCCCGAGAGTCCGCTGCTGCTGCCGTCACCTGGGGTCGCCAGGGATCCTGCCGCCTGGGGTCGTTGAAGGTCCTGCCGCCTGGGTCGCCGGGGCCTCTGCTTTGCCTCGGGTAGCTACACTGTGGCCGGAGCTCCATGAAGGGAGCTGCGGCCATGAAGAAAGGGGGAGGTCAGGAGACCAGCTCCCCAGCCGCATTTCCGTGGCAGGAAACACGGTGGCGGAGCCCCACGGAGGGAGCTGGCGGCCACAAAGAAGGGGGAGGTCAGGAGACCAGCTCCCCGCAGCAGTTTCGCTGCGGAGATTGTGTGGTCGGAGCCCCACGGAGGGGAACTGCGGCCATGAAGAAGGGGGTGGTCAGGAGACCAGCTCCCCAGCTGCACTTGGCAGGAGATAGTGTGGCTGAAGCCCGGAAGAGGGAGCTGCCAGCCACGAAGAATGGGGGGTGCCAGACATTCCACCATGGCCACCCCCAGAAACAACTTGCTTCCCCTCTTCGGGACTTTGGGACTGAGGGGGAGGTGGCCATTGAGGCCATGTGTGCTTTGCACAAGGGGGGTATATGTGGCAAAGTGCCCCCTGTGTATTATATGTTACGTGTCGTGTGTAAATGTTGGTGTATAGTCATTGGTACCACGGGATATAAGCGGTCTGTGTTTCACGTGTATTTAAAAATGTAGGTTTGTATTTAGGCACGAGGATGGCACAAATCACTTTCATGTGCTGGTTAAAATGTAATGTGTGGTCACGGGGGACACTTTAATTATTTCACGTGCAGTTGTACCGAGATTCCAATTGAATGATTGACTAGCAATCGAGTCTCGGTACAGCTGCATAAAAGCTGCATGCTTTCACTCACTTTCGAGGGTTGTGTGTTTGGTGAGTGGAGAACGGGTGTGAGACGGAGGTAATTGTTAATTGTAAAGTTAAAGTAGAAGCTCACCGTGTTTGTCTGTGTAGTTCGTTTTGTTTGTCTATTTATTTTGGCGCAAGTGCCGTGTCCTGTGGTTTTGTGTTACAACTGTTTATTTTCTGTCTGTTTATTCATTAAATGCTGAGCGAAAGCATTCGCTCAGCTCCACCAAACTCCACCTCTCTCTGTCGTTTATTGTTCCTGCTTCTGCCATGACGTCACCGCCCAGTCATCCTGTCACAGTGGGTTAACACACTCCAGGGGTTGTGGGTTGTATTGCATTGACACTCAGCTTCACTTTGTGCCTCCAACTCAACTACACCCATATGCTAATGCATCACAATCCACAAGCCCTGTTTATGTGAGGGTCTGGAACCAACTCCCCAGTAATGTTGTTGAAGCTGATACCCTGGGATCCTTCAAGAAGCTGCTTGATGAGATTCTGGGATCAATAAGCTACTAACAACCAAATGAGCAAGATGGGCTGAATGGCCTCCTCTCGCTTGTAAACTTTCTTATGTTCTTATGTGGTATCAATGTATTTGCTGCTTTTATGCAAAGTGACTTAGCTGTGTAGTCATTTATACAGCTGGGCATTTTTACAATGCTGCCACTCTATTCCACTCTACTAATGCTCTAATCAATGTATTCCTGCTCAGAAGGAATTTATAAATGTAATATGCCGACCCTGATCTAAAATGTTACCTTATTGTGGTCCTGATTCAAATGCCAGTAGTTCCCACACAGAAAAACAATGTTACAAAATATGTCAAAGCAATAAAAATTATATTTTAACAAGGTAATATGTTGTACATTTTTGAAAGACATACTGTATATATTTTGAAATATATTCACAGACAGGGGGCGGTATGGTGGCGTAGTGGTTAGCTCTACTGCTTCACAGCTCCAGAGTCCTGGGTTCGATTCTGGGTCTGTGTGGAGTTTGTATGTTCTCCCCAATGTGTTTGCATTTTGGGTTTTCTCCAGGTCCTCAGTTTTTCTCCCACAGTCCAAAGACCTGCTGTTCAGGTTGATTGGTCACTCTAAATTGCCCTGTGTGTGAGTGTGCCTGTGTGTGTGTGTGGTGCCCTATGATGGACTGGCGTCCCTTCCAGGGTGTAGTCCTGCCTGCGCCCTGTGTCTGCTGGGTTAGACTGGCTCACCGTGACCCTCTAAAAGAATAAGTGGTTATGATAATGGATGGATGGATATTCTCATACATTTCGGATATTGCAATATGTCAAACAAATATGACATCATTATGAAACACAATGTCTCTTTTATTTACAATTTCATTATTCAATGTTGCTTTATTATAGCAGTTATTGTTTATTATAGAGATATATTGCTTCTGTGTAGTTAGTTAAGTTCTGTCTGAATGGGGGTGAGCTAAAGCTATTGAGTAAATACATTCTGAGGTGCTTATGTGGCAGATTGAAATATTTTCTCAGCTCAAGGCTGCTTCTTCATTTTATCTTGTTTTTAGTTTTGCTTCGCTTGTACAGCTGCTACCTTCCCAATATTATCTATTGTCTATTGAACAGCATGACTTTTCTCACAAATTAAAATAAGGAAATTGAATTTCCCACCCCTAGCAGCGCATGATGCACTCAGGCGAGTGCCTTTACCCGCTACACCACTCTGGAGCCCCCAGATTTGAATTGTTTAATAATGGATTCATTGATGAGTGTGTAGTGAAGACCTGGGATAAATGTAGAATATAGTTTGTGAAAAGTAACTTATTTAAATAATAATAAAAGACAAATTGCAGAAAGTAACTATTATTTGAAAATAATTAAATACAAGGGATGAAAAATAGTTGAATACAGATCCCAGAAAGTAACTATTTAACTAAATATGGAACTTTAACATATCTAATTATTAACCTGCATTCAAAAGAGGTTAAGCCTTGTTCTTGATAAACTTTCTTCAATAAATCTACACTTGCTGCCATTTTTAAAAGGTAACTGAGCAGTCAAAATTAATTCTGAAAGCGAAATTATTTGTCCCAGGTTGTTAAGAATCAAACATTTGACACTCAATTTGAATTTGACACAAAACAAAACAATTTTTGGCCCAGCTCTGGTGTAGTGTGGCAGGATAGCACTAGTGGTTAGACTCAGAGGACAGTAGTTGCAATTAAACAAAAGGTTTTATTAAATAAATACACAAAATGAATAGGCGGGGGTGTGTGTGTTATATGTTGCTATAACTGTTTAAAGTGTGTATATTATTTTTATTATTTTCTTTGACATCCTGACCACTTGTTTTACACTATTAAATTGCAGTCTACAGCATTGAGTTTCCAAGATGGCTTTCCAAAAGTATCCTTCAGATGAACTTCAGAACTGCACTCCCCATCACCCCATCATAGATACATGAGTAGGAGGATAATGGGAAATGTAGTTCTAAACTTCTTCAGAAGGGTACATTTGGAAAGCCTTTGGGAAACTGAGCTGTAGACTGCAATTTAATAGCGTAAAAACAACAACCTGAGGTCCCCTTTAAACAAAAATAACAAACCAAACTTACAAAATAAAGTTCCCAGGCTGGGCAATGCCTTCACTGCTGCAAACAAATAAATAAAGCAGCACACCACAAACACACACAATAATGCTTCTGCATATCCACCCTTTACTTAATGAGGAGCAGACCTGGGACAAATATAGTTACACTGAAAAAACAAATAGTTTCAATGATTTCACTTTTTTCACAGTTATTATTATTTTTAACTTTTCAAACATGCCTTCCAAAAGTAAATCATATTAACAAATATTCAAAGATTTGTTTTGTTCTTCTCACAATTCAATATTATTTGAAAACATTTAAATATTTGTAAAATCCCCAAAATAAACGTAAAACTGCTGTGTCATTTTTAATAACAAGGACAGGGGTAAACCTACTTTGAATTCAGGAGACTATTTAAGCTTTAATAACTTGTTTGTTACAGTGGCATATTTGAAAATAGTTCAACTATTTCATCGGCTGTATATTCTAGAAAACTGACCAGAAACTAACTCATGCACACGAGAAACTATTTCTTGTTTACGCCACATAGATTCAAAATACGTTTTAAATATCTTTCACTTATCACATACCCATGACGGGTGTAAAGAGACAATGTCTTTATATTTCAGTCCAAGGTCAAAGTAAAATGCAATGAATTGCTCAACAGCCATGAATGCGACTACTAGGTTACAGTAACCCACCTACAGTTCTGACAATGTGGTGTGAGTGCAGGAAATACTATCGTGTGCGCACTACATAGGCCTACTGTGTGGTGCGCACAAGATATGTTTCTCATGCGCATGCAAAAGTATTTATTTATTTATTTATTTATTTTCACAATGTCCCTTTAGGGGTTCTGTACTATACTGACCAGCCTTCTGACATTTATTTACAGTGTATATAAATATTGTAAAGGATCCAATAACTAAGTGCGCTTGAACCACTGCTTTCCCGTTCCACCAACTGGCACAGACTCAGTACGTTTGCAGGCAAGTGTATTTTATTTACATCAATAATATTTACATCAATAAGCAATTTCTGTCAAAGATCTCGCCCTGTACGGGCCACTGACTAACTCACTTCTTCAACCCTCTCTAAGCTACTTCAAGACGTGGAGATCGAAGAGAAGTGCAAGGATGCTTCAACTGAGGTGAGTTAGTCCGCAGGTAAGAACAGGGCAGCTCTCTTTCCTAGAGCTGTCCTGGGTCACAGGTAAGTACAGGATGGACTCCCTCTGCTGGAGTATTCCGGGTACCCAGGTAAGTACACGACAGGCTCCCTCTGCTGGAGTAGTCCTGTAGCACAGGTAAGTTCAAGACAGACTCCCTCTGCTGGAGTAGACCTGTAACACAGGTAAGAACGAGACAGGCTCCCTCTGCTGGAGTAGACCTGTAACACAGGTAAGTACAAGACAGGCTCCCTCTGCTGGAGTAGACCTGTAACACAGGTAAGTACAAGACAGGCTCCCTCTGCTGGAGCTGTCCTGAAACACAGGTAAGTACAAGATCGGCTCCCTCTGCTGGAGCTGTCCTGAAACACGGGTAAGTACAGAGTGTATCCGTTTTTCAAAGAAGAATTCCAAGAACACAATGGAGATGAACCCAGACGTCCAAAGAAGTGAACAGGGATAGCACAAGTTATATCTGGGCTGTGGAGATGGAACTCCTGCAGCCAACTCCCGGTCATCCACGGAAGCACATTGTATTCCTTCTAAAAATCGGTGTCTTGTGTCTGTGTTCTAATAAACAACGTCTTGTACTTCCAGTCTCAAAGTCTATTCTTTCTGGTTATCATTTAATGTCTCTTCAACATGTAAATAACCAATACCCCTCCGGGTTATAAAGCATATGAAACCACACTACTGTTATGACGGCGCACCACCGCACAGCGCCGAACACCGCAGGTCTTCTTTTAAATTGTTAAGGAGTACAACTCTTCTAATAGCACCCCGGTAAAAGAAAATAAATAAACTTTTACAAACAAACCAAAGGCTACCTCAACAAGAGGAAAATTCGCGCTTTGCTAAAACTAAACACTGATTGTATTTTAACATAACCCGATAACTTTTACCTTACGATGTTTTCCCAAAACACTGGAGTTTCCACGCTACCTTCTTGTAGGACAGCAGGCCCGTGTTCCCCACACCTCTCTCCTATGGCTCTGCCCTGCTTCCTTTTAAACCCAGATACCCCACCCAATTAATTGGCACTTGGATTTCTGGGTTGTGTATTTTCTCCCTCAGTGCCGCCATTCCTTAAAGGCACCACTACCCTTTCCTCACATATCCTCCCCCCAGCTCCAACCTATCGGTTTGAGCGGACCAACCAACCACATGTTTCCATGACAACCCATCCGCATTTGCATTCTGTGTTCCCCTTCTGTGTTCAATCCTGAACTTATACGGCTGCAAAGCTAAAAACCAGCGTGTTACCCGAGCGTTCTTCTCCTTATTCTCCTTCATAAACCTTAAGGGTGTGTGATCCATAACTAAGGTAAACTCACGACCTAACAGATAATATTTTAAGGTCTCAATTGCCCTCTTTACAGCTAAGCATTCCTTCTCTACGACTGCATACTTCTTTTCTCGAGGTAGGAGCTTTCTGCTAAGATAGCCTACAGGATGTTCCTCGCCATCGATGATCTGCCACAACACGGCCCCTAGACCCACTTCTGAAGCATCTGTCTGTAACACAAAGGGTTGGGAGAAATCGGGTACCTTCAACACTGGACCATTACAAAGGGCTTCTTTAATAGCTTTAAATGCCTTATCTGTTTCGGGGTTCCACCTAACACAAACCGGGGCCGTCTTTTTTATTAAATCGGTAAGGGGGGCGGCAATGGAGGAAAACTCAGGTACAAATCTTCTATAATAACCTGCCAAACCTAGGAAAGCTCTAACTTGTTTCTTGTCTTTCGGAACTAGCCAATTAGTAATAGCTTCCACTTTACTAATTTGGGGCTTAACTTTACCACCCCCTACTACAAACCCTAAGTACTGGGCTTAGTGCAAACCGACAAAACATTTGGCTGGATTTGCCGTAAGAGCTGCTTCCCTTAGGGACTGTAGTACTGCATTGACTTTTTCAAGATGTACTTCCCATGAATCTGTGAATATCACAATATCATCAATATAGGCTGATGCATACTGGGCATGAGGTCTTAACACTATATCCATAAACCTTTGGAAAGTGGCAGGGGTTAGGTTAGGGTTAGGGTTAGGGTTAGGGGGTTAGGGTTAGGGTTAGGGTTAGGGTTAGGGTTAGGGTTAGGGTTAGGGTTAGGGTTAGGGTTAGGGTTAGGGTTAGGGTTAGGGTTAGGGTTAGGGTTAGGGGTTAGGGTTAGGGAAGGGTTAGGGTTAGGGTTAGGGTTAGGGGTTAGGGTTAGGGTTAGGGTTAGGGGTTAGGGTTAGGGAGGTTAGGGTTAGGGTTAGGGTTAGGGTTAGGGTTAGGGTTAGGGTTAGGGTTAGGGTTAGGGTTAGGGTTAGGTTAGGGTTAGGGTTAGGGTTAGGGTTAGGGTTAGGAGGTTAGGGTTAGGGTTAGGGTTAGGGTTAGGGTTAGGGTTAGGGTTAGGGTTAGGGTTAGGGTTAGGGTTAGGGTTAGGGTTAGGGTTAGGGTTAGGGTTAGGGTTAGGGTTAGGGTTAGGGTTAGGGTTAGGGTTAGGGTTAGGGTTAGGGTTAGGGTTAGGGTTAGGGTTAGGGTTAGGGTTAGGGTTAGGGTTAGGGTTAGGGTTAGGGTTAGGGTTAGGGTTAGGGTTAGGGTTAGGGTTAGGGTTAGGGTTAGGGTTAGGGTTAGGGTTAGGGTTAGGGTTAGGGTTAGGGTTAGGGTTAGGGTTAGGGTTAGGGTTAGGGTTAGGGTTAGGGTTAGGGTTAGGGTTAGGGTTAGGGTTAGGGTTAGGGTTAGGGTTAGGGTTAGGGTTAGGGTTAGGGTTAGGGTTAGGGTTAGGGTTAGGGTGAGGTAGGAACTTTGTTTCCCTGAGAACTCCACACTTGGTTGATTTTTCAGGGAAAGAAAGATGCACTGGCCATCTGGCTCTTTTGGATTAATTTCTTTGTTTGTTTTGTTTTGGATCTCCTTTTCTAGTGTAGGTCTATCGTGGAGTTTCTAATGTTCAGGCCTAGCGGGAAAGTTGTTTGTAGTTTGTTGATCCAGTCTTTTCTCTCCATTTCCTTTCTCCGATTGTCCAGTTCTGGTTCCTCTCCAGCCCTGTAATTTTCAGAGATTCCAAGTTGTGTTGTAGAAAGTGTGCTACTAGAGGTGTTTGTGATTCTTTTTGTGTTTGATATTATAGATGTGTTGTGTTAGTCTTACACGGATAGTGTTGCCTGTTTCACCAATGTAAATGATTTTGCATGTATCGCATTGTATTGCGTAGATGCAGTTCCTGCTGTTTTGTGTAAAGGTTTGTGGAATGTTGTATGTGATGCCTGTGGATTGGCTCGGAGTGCGGAAAGTTGCTTGAAGTGTTGTGATGCTTTTGTTGGTTTTGCGATTAAGTGAAGGCAGTTTACTGGACACTAAATAGTTGGTCAAGTTTTTGTTTTTCTGTAGGCTGAGATTATCTTGTGTCCTGTAAGCAGGTTGGTGTCTTGTAATTTGTTGGTTAGGTTTTGTTTTATCTGTGAATTAGCTGCCACACTAAAATGTGAGTAGGTAGTTATAAGTGGAATAATCTTTTTGTTGTCTCTAGGCTTTTGTTCTAAGAAGGTTTTCCTTATTCCTCTGAGGAAGGAACAGGAGTACCCCTTTGTTTGAGTGCTGTGAATAAGACTTTGGTAGCTGCCTGGAAGTCAGTATGTTGTGTGCAAATTCTGTGGAATCTGAGTAGCTGTGATTTTATTAAACCTCTAAATGTGTGTTTAGGGTGATAGCTGGTTTTGTGTAGTAGAGTGTGTGTGTCAGTTTCTTTAAAATATACTTTGGTGTCTAGTTGGTGTGTTTGTGAAAAATGTGGTCCTTTGTAAGTGGTGGTGTCTAAAAAGTTTACTTAGCTGTTATGTGTGGTGTATTTTACCTTTATGGACTGGTGGTGTGTGTTAAGTAACGAGATGAAATTTGTAAATTCCTCCATGCTATGTGTCCAAGTGCCCCAAATGTCATCTAGGTACCTGAAATAGTGAGTTGGTCTGTGTGGGCATCTGTGGAGGATTGTCTCTTCCCAATCGGCCATGTAGATGTTAGCATATGATGGCATAAGCGTTTCCCCATCGCTGTTCCTTTGGTTTGGAGGTAGAATTGGTTGTCGAATTCAAAGTCGTTTTTCGTTAAGCTGATTTCCAGGAGTTTGATCAGTTCCTCGTCTGGTCTGGTTGGATCGGATTTAGATTTAGACATTTCCTGATAGCTGCAATGCCTGCGTTGGTCTCTATGTTTGTGTACAAGCTGTCTATATCTATTGTGAAGAGAAAAGCTGTTTCTGGTAGTTTGAGTGTTTTAATTTTTTCTATGAAGTCATATGTGTCTTTAAGGTAGCTAGTGTGTTTGGTGGATAGGGGTTTAAAAAGTGGTCTATGTATTCTGCAATTCTATATGATTCACTGTTGCAATCCGATACTATCGGTCTGCCTGGTGGTATGGTGTGTGGGATAGTCCATGTGTCTGGTGATTTGTGTATTTTTGGTAGCATGTAAAAATGCGTGCTCTGGGTGTGTCTGCCCCTTGAGATAGTGTGCTTGTTTTCTAGTAATTATTTTTTGGTCTGTTAGTGTTTGTATTATTCTATTAATTTCCTGGCGGAATCAAGATAAATTGGTGCGTCTAATTTCCTGTAGTGTTCCAGATTATTTAGTTGTCTGTTGGCTTCAAAGATGTAGTCTTCTCTATCCATTATTACTATTGAACTGCCCTTGTCTGCTGGTTTGAAAATGATGTCGGTATGTTTTGTAATTCCTTAAGTGCTATCCTTTCTGGTGCTGTTAGGTTGTCTTCTGTTTTGTAGTTACCTGGGTTAAGGCTGTGTATTGTTTTAGATCTTCAAGAATAATCTCTGTGATTTCCTGTGGAACTTGGTTGTTATTTGGTTCCCAGTTGGATTTGGGTAGGAAGGGTATGTGATTTGAGTCTTCTTCCTCTTCAAAGAAGGTTGCGATCTTTAGCCTCCTATGGTAATCTTGTGTTTCTGCTCGCAGTGTCTGCTTCTGTTTTGCTTTAGTTTGCGGTGTGGGTATGAAGGAGGGCCTTTGCTCAAAAGGCTGTTTTGACTCTCTGTTGGTTTGAAGTTTTTACATAGATTGACTATGTTGGATGCCCCCTCCCTGGAGATGTTTGGGCTTGTGGGGTCTCCTAGTTTAAATGCTGGCACCAGTGCTGGAGCATATCTTTGGCTGTGTTGGTTGTCCAGTGGATGTTGTCTCCGCCTACTTGGAATTTCTCAGTTGGTAATAGCGGTATGTGTGGTAGGTTGGCTGAGATGAATCCATTTAGTTCTTCCAAGTTTCGTTGGGCCTGCATGTCTAGTGCTCGTGAGAAGTTCACCAGTGGCACTTTGATTTCTGCAGTTGGGAAGGTTGTCTTTGCTGACCTGTACATCCTTTGTAGGTTTTGATAGCTGTCTCTTTGACTTTCTGGTCCTTGTTGTTGATTCGAATGATAGGATCACTTTGGTCACTCCTCTATCTGTTTTGGCTTTGTCCAGAAGGTTGGCTGCATGTAGGAATTTTGCTCGGGGTAGCTTTCAATCTGTATTTGGCTCTGGGTGTGGTCCGGGATTCTGTGGAGGTTGGAGTCCCCAATGATGAGAATGTTCTTGTTAGTTTGCAGGCTCCAGTCTATGTTCTTTTTGTCCGTGTTGATGTGTCTGTGAACCTGGTAGGTTCTCCTGGGCAGTGTTGCTGGACTGTTGCTGAGTCGTCGGTTCTCTGGTGGTGTCTGGGTAGGGGTGCGGTGTGGGTTAGGGTTAGAGGTGGGGGTGCAGCGGGGGTATGGGTTGGGGATAGACGTGCGGTTAGGGTTGCGGTTAGGTTTGGGTTTGGGTTTGGGGTTGGGGTTAGGGTTAGGGTTAGGGTTAGGGTTAGGGTTAGGGTTAGGGTTAGGGTTAGGGTTAGGGTTAGGGTTAGGGTTAGGGTTAGGATTAGGGTTGGGTTTAGGGTCGGGGTTAGGTTTAGGGTTAGGGTTAGGGTTAGGGTCGGGATAGGGTGGTGGTTGGGTGTAGGAGTCTGGTTGGAGTCGGAGGTGGGTTCAGAGGTTCCAGTAGGTGTGTTGAGCTGGCCAGCATATGTAAGGGCTTTGATGTACAGCCAGTCTTCATTTGTTTCTGTTGGTTGGTCTAAGGGGCTCCTCTGTCTGGTGTTGTTGTTTGGTTGCGATTGGTTGGTTGAGATCCTGGTTATCTCTTCTGAAATGTAGGTGGCCACATTGCTGGTGTGTGGTTTGTTGGGCCTCTGGGGTAGAGGTCTCTGGGGCAGAGGTTCATTGTCTGCCAGCACTGCGAAGGAGTTGTTGTTAAGGCTCGGCTGGGGTTGCTGGGTTGCTGGCAGTGGCTCCAGATTTTCTTGTGCTATTTGAAAAGCTGTCTCGAAGGTTGTCTGCTTGATCTTCTTTCTAAAATTCCTGTAGGCCCATGTTTTCGCCTTCTGAAATGGTTCCTGCCAGTTCCTGGTTGGTATTTTGTGCAGGTCTGTTTGTATTCTGGAGAGTGTATCTTCATAATGTATTTGCAGGATTTGAAGATTTGTGTGCATCAATTTTAGCATTGGCTGCTAAGAGTTCTGCCGTGGCTGGAGTTGGCAGGGCTGGTTTGATGTAGAATTGTAAGTGGTGGGTTTGTTTCAGCATTCCTGGTGGTACTCTGTTGTTAATGATAGCTTCATTAACGTTGTCCAAATAATTGGATTGTTTGGATCATTCTGTAGAAAGTCTTTACTGGGTGTATGGAGGATTCCATCATGCTGAAAGGAAAGAGTGGTTAGGGTGATGTGTTGTAGTGTTCCTGGAGTGTATGTGGTTGTGAGAAATGAGAGAATTATTGATTTGTAGCTTCTGTTGGCACCGTTAGGTTTCCACTACAAAAACAATATATACTTACCTTTCGAAGTGCTGTGTAGGTGGGGTGGGAGGTGGGTGAATGATTGGTTTGTAGCTTATGTTGGCACCGTTAGGTTTCCACTACAAACACAATCAATACTTACCTTTCAGTGCTGTGTTGGTGCAGCAGTATTTAAGTGCTGGGAAAGGAAGGGGTTAGTTTTTTGCAAGATATCCTAAAAAGAGAGAAATGTTTTTCTGGTTAGTTGCTGTAAAGGAAAAAAATAGGTTATTTCCTGAAAAAGAAAAAGAAAAATTAGTTGCTGTAAAGGAAAAAAATAGGTTATTTCCTGAAAAAGAAAAATGAGTTTAGCCCTAAGTTCTTATTTAATCTATGGTTGGGGTAGCCAGGAGATGGTAGAGAATCCTGTCCTGTTGGATCTCTTGCCTTGGTCTCTGCTGGTTTCCTCAATTTCTTATTCTTCTAGGTGTACACAACGTTTAGCCTCTTCATTAGGCTTCATCAGGTGTTCTGAAAATTGAATGAGCTGGTCGCAGTTTTATGCGTTTCCAGTCTGGGTGGCTCCACCCCTCCGGGCTGGGCTAGAGGCCCCTATTGTTCTGCCCTTAATGAGGGTGATTAGATTGCTGGAGGTGATTATGTTGCCCTGAATGGCTGCTAATGGCTGCTAATTACCCTTCTTGTTTTTAAGGTCACCTTCCAGAGTCCCTTTGTTCAGTGTGTGTCACTCTGGAGTTTGTGGTCTAGCTCTGTGGGAAGATAAAAATAAAAATAAAAACATTTAAAAAAAAAAAAAAAAAACATTTTAAACTTACATTTGTTTCTCCTGAGTCAGAGGCTGGCGGTTAGGGTGAGGTAGGAACTTTGTTTCCCTGAGAACTCCACACTTGGTTGATTTTTCAGGGAAAGAAAGATGCACTGGCCATCTGGCTCTTTTGGATTAATTTCTTTGTTTGTTTTGTTTTGGATCTCCTTTTCTAGTGTAGGTCTATCGTGGAGTTTCTAATGTTCAGGCCTAGCGGGAAAGTTGTTTGTAGTTTGTTGATCCAGTCTTTTTCTCTCCATTTCCTTTCTCCGATTGTCCAGTTCTGGTTCCTCTCCAGCCCTGTAATTTTCAGAGATTCCAAGTTGTGTTGTAGAAAGTGTGCTACTAGAGGTGTTTGTGATTCTTTTTGTGTTTGATATTATAGATGTGTTGTGTTAGTCTTACACGGATAGTGTTGCCTGTTTCACCAATGTAAATGATTTTGCATGTATCGCATTGTATTGCGTAGATGCAGTTCCTGCTGTTTTGTGTAAAGGTTTGTGGAATGTTGTATGTGATGCCTGTGGATTGGCTCGGAGTGCGGAAAGTTGCTTGAAGTGTTGTGATGCTTTTGTTGGTTTGCGATTAAGTGAAGGCAGTTTACTGGACACTAAATAGTTGGTCAAGTTTTTGTTTTTCTGTAGGCTGAGATTATCTTGTGTCCTGTAAGCAGGTTGGTGTCTTGTAATTTGTTGGTTAGGTTTTGTTTTATCTGTGAATTAGCTGCCACACTAAAATGTGAGTAGGTAGTTATAAGTGGAATAATCTTTTTGTTGTCTCTAGGCTTTTGTTCTAAGAAGGTTTTCCTTATTCCTCTGAGGAAGGAACAGGAGTACCCCTTTGTTTGAGTGCTGTGAATAAGACTTTGGTAGCTGCCTGGAAGTCAGTATGTTGTGTGCAAATTCTGTGGAATCTGAGTAGCTGTGATTTTATTAAACCTCTAAATGTGTGTTTAGGGTGATAGCTGGTTTTGTGTAGTAGAGTGTGTGTGTCAGTTTCTTTAAAATATACTTTGGTGTCTAGTTGGTGTGTTTGTGAAAAATGTGGTCCTTTGTAAGTGGTGGTGTCTAAAAAGTTTACTTAGCTGTTATGTGTGGTGTATTTTACCTTTATGGACTGGTGGTGTGTGTTAAGTAACGAGATGAAATTTGTAAATTCCTCCATGCTATGTGTCCAAGTGCCCCAAATGTCATCTAGGTACCTGAAATAGTGAGTTGGTCTGTGTGGGCATCTGTGGAGGATTGTCTCTTCCCAATCGGCCATGTAGATGTTAGCATATGATGGCATAAGCGTTTCCCCATCGCTGTTCCTTTGGTTTGGAGGTAGAATTGGTTGTCGAATTCAAAGTCGTTTTTCGTTAAGCTGATTTCCAGGAGTTTGATCAGTTCCTCGTCTGGTCTGGTTGGATCGGATTTAGATTTAGACATTTCCTGATAGCTGCAATGCCTGCGTTGGTCTCTATGTTTGTGTACAAGCTGTCTATATCTATTGTGAAGAGAAAAGCTGTTTCTGGTAGTTTGAGTGTTTTAATTTTTTCTATGAAGTCATATGTGTCTTTAAGGTAGCTAGTGTGTTTGGTGGATAGGGGGTTTAAAAAGTGGTCTATGTATTCTGCAATTCTATATGATTCACTGTTGCAATCCGATACTATCGGTCTGCCTGGTGGTATGGTGTGTGGGATAGTCCATGTGTCTGGTGATTTGTGTATTTTTGGTAGCATGTAAAAAATGCGTGCTCTGGGTGTGTCTGCCCCTTGAGATAGTGTGCTTGTTTTCTAGTAATTATTTTTTGGTCTGTTAGTGTTTGTATTATTCTATTAATTTCCTGAGCGGAATCAAGATAAATTGGTGCGTCTAATTTCCTGTAGTGTTCCAGATTATTTAGTTGTCTGTTGGCTTCAAAGATGTAGTCTTCTCTATCCATTATTACTATTGAACTGCCCTTGTCTGCTGGTTTGAAAATGATGTCGGTATGTTTTGTAATTCCTTAAGTGCTATCCTTTCTGGTGCTGTTAGGTTGTCTTCTGTTTTGTAGTTACCTGGGTTAAGGCTGTGTATTGTTTTAGATCTTCAAGAATAATCTCTGTGATTTCCTGTGGAACTTGGTTGTTATTTGGTTCCCAGTTGGATTTGGGTAGGAAGGGTATGTGATTTGAGTCTTCTTCCTCTTCAAAGAAGGTTGCGATCTTTAGCCTCCTATGGTAATCTTGTGTTTCTGCTCGCAGTGTCTGCTTCTGTTTTGCTTTAGTTTGCGGTGTGGGTATGAAGGAGAGGCCTTTGCTCAAAAGGCTGTTTTGACTCTCTGTTGGTTTGAAGTTTTTACATAGATTGACTATGTTGGATGCCCCCTCCCTGGAGATGTTTGGGCTTGTGGGGTCTCCTAGTTTAAATGCTGGCACCAGTGCTGGAGCATATCTTTGGCTGTGTTGGTTGTCCAGTGGATGTTGTCTCCGCCTACTTGGAATTTCTCAGTTGGTAATAGCGGTATGTGTGGTAGGTTGGCTGAGATGAATCCATTTAGTTCTTCCAAGTTTCGTTGGGCCTGCATGTCTAGTGCTCGTGAGAAGTTCACCAGTGGCACTTTGATTTCTGCAGTTGGGAAGGTTGTCTTTGCTGACCTGTACATCCTTTGTAGGTTTTGATAGCTGTCTCTTTGACTTTCTGGTCCTTGTTGTTGATTCGAATGATAGGATCACTTTGGTCACTCCTCTATCTGTTTTGGCTTTGTCCAGAAGGTTGGCTGCATGTAGGAATTTTGCTCGGGGTAGCTTTCAATCTGTATTTGGCTCTGGGTGTGGTCCGGGATTCTGTGGAGGTTGGAGTCCCCAATGATGAGAATGTTCTTGTTAGTTTGCAGGCTCCAGTCTATGTTCTTTTTGTCCGTGTTGATGTGTCTGTGAACCTGGTAGGTTCTCCTGGGCAGTGTTGCTGGACTGTTGCTGAGTCGTCGGTTCTCTGGTGGTGTCTGGGTAGGGGTGCGGTGTGGGTTAGGGTTAGAGGTGGGGGTGCAGCGGGGGTATGGGTTGGGGATAGACGTGCGGTTAGGGTTGCGGTTAGGTTTGGGTTTGGGGTTGGGGTTAGGGTTAGGGTTAGGGTTAGGGTTAGGGTTAGGGTTAGGGTTAGGGTTAGGGTTAGGGTTTAGGGTTAGGGTTAGGGTTAGGATTAGGGTTGGGTTTAGGGTCGGGGTTAGGTTTAGGGTTAGGGTTAGGGTTAGGGTCCGGGATAGGGTGGTGGTTGGGTGTAGGAGTCTGGTTGGAGTCGGAGGTGGGTTCAGAGGTTCCAGTAGGTGTGTTGAGCTGGCCAGCATATGTAAGGGCTTTGATGTACAGCCAGTCTTCATTTGTTTCTGTTGGTTGGTCTAAGGGGCTCCTCTGTCTGGTGTTGTTGTTTGGTTGCGATTGGTTGGTTGAGATCCTGGTTATCTCTTCTGAAATGTAGGTGGCCACATTGCTGGTGTGTGGTTTGTTGGGCCTCTGGGGTAGAGGTCTCTGGGGCAGAGGTTCATTGTCTGCCAGCACTGCGAAGGAGTTGTTGTTAAGGCTCGGCTGGGGTTGCTGGGTTGCTGGCAGTGGCTCCAGATTTTCTTGTGCTATTTGAAAAGCTGTCTCGAAGGTTGTCTGCTTGATCTTCTTTCTAAAATTCCTGTAGGCCCATGTTTTCGCCTTCTGAAATGGTTCCTGCCAGTTCCTGGTTGGTATTTTGTGCAGGTCTGTTTGTATTCTGGAGAGTGTATCTTCATAATGTATTTGCAGGATTTGAAGATTTGTGTGCATCAATTTTTAGCATTGGCTGCTAAGAGTTCTGCCGTGGCTGGAGTTGGCAGGGCTGGTTTGATGTAGAATTGTAAGTGGTGGGTTTGTTTCAGCATTCCTGGTGGTACTCTGTTGTTAATGATAGCTTCATTAACGTTGTCCAAATGGTGGATTGTTTGGATCATTCTGTAGAAAGTCTTTACTGGGTGTATGGAGGATTCCATCATGCTGAAAGGAAAGAGTGGTTAGGGTGATGTGTTGTAGTGTTCCTGGAGTGTATGTGGTTGTGAGAAATGAGAGAATTATTGATTTGTAGCTTCTGTTGGCACCGTTAGGTTTCCACTACAAAAACAATATATACTTACCTTTCGAAGTGCTGTGTAGGTGGGGTGGGAGGTGGGTGAATGATTGGTTTGTAGCTTATGTTGGCACCGTTAGGTTTCCACTACAAACACAATCAATACTTACCTTTCGGAGTGCTGTGTTGGTGCAGCAGTATTTAAGTGCTGGGAAAGGAAGGGGTTAGTTTTTTGCAAGATATCCTAAAAAGAGAGAAATGTTTTTCTGGTTAGTTGCTGTAAAGGAAAAAAATAGGTTATTTCCTGAAAAAGAAAAAGAAAAATTAGTTGCTGTAAAGGAAAAAAATAGGTTATTTCCTGAAAAAGAAAAATGAGTTTAGCCCTAAGTTCTTATTTAATCTATGGTTGGGGTAGCCAGGAGATGGTAGAGAATCCTGTCCTGTTGGATCTCTTGCCTTGGTCTCTGCTGGTTTCCTCAATTTCTTATTCTTCTAGGTGTACACAACGTTTAGCCTCTTCATTAGGCTTCATCAGGTGTTCTGAAAATTGAATGAGCTGGTCGCAGTTTTATGCGTTTCCAGTCTGGGTGGCTCCACCCCTCCGGGCTGGGCTAGAGGCCCCTATTGTTCTGCCCTTAATGAGGGTGATTAGATTGCTGGAGGTGATTATGTTGCCCTGAATGGCTGCTAATGGCTGCTAATTACCCTTCTTGTTTTTAAGGTCACCTTCCAGAGTCCCTTTGTTCAGTGTGTGTCACTCTGGAGTTTGTGGTCTAGCTCTGTGGGAAGATAAAAATAAAAATAAAAACATTTAAAAAAAAAAAAAAAAAAACATTTTAAACTTACATTTGTTTCTCCTGAGTCAGAGGCTGGCGGTTAGGGTGAGGTAGGAACTTTGTTTCCCTGAGAACTCCACACTTGGTTGATTTTTCAGGGAAAGAAAGATGCACTGGCCATCTGGCTCTTTTGGATTAATTTCTTTGTTTGTTTTGTTTTGGATCTCCTTTTCTAGTGTAGGTCTATCGTGGAGTTTCTAATGTTCAGGCCTAGCGGGAAAGTTGTTTGTAGTTTGTTGATCCAGTCTTTTTCTCTCCATTTCCTTTCTCCGATTGTCCAGTTCTGGTTCCTCTCCAGCCCTGTAATTTTCAGAGATTCCAAGTTGTGTTGTAGAAAGTGTGCTACTAGAGGTGTTTGTGATTCTTTTTGTGTTTGATATTATAGATGTGTTGTGTTAGTCTTACACGGATAGTGTTGCCTGTTTCACCAATGTAAATGATTTTGCATGTATCGCATTGTATTGCGTAGATGCAGTTCCTGCTGTTTTGTGTAAAGGTTTGTGGAATGTTGTATGTGATGCCTGTGGATTGGCTCCGGAGTGCGGAAAGTTGCTTGAAGTGTTGTGATGCTTTTGTTGGTTTGCGATTAAGTGAAGGCAGTTTACTGGACACTAAATAGTTGGTCAAGTTTTTGTTTTTCTGTAGGCTGAGATTATCTTGTGTCCTGTAAGCAGGTTGGTGTCTTGTAATTTGTTGGTTAGGTTTTGTTTTATCTGTGAATTAGCTGCCACACTAAAATGTGAGTAGGTAGTTATAAGTGGAATAATCTTTTGTTGTCTCTAGGCTTTTGTTCTAAGAAGGTTTTCCTTATTCCTCTGAGGAAGGAACAGGAGTACCCCTTTGTTTGAGTGCTGTGAATAAGACTTTGGTAGCTGCCTGGAAGTCAGTATGTTGTGTGCAAATTCTGTGGAATCTGAGTAGCTGTGATTTTATTAAACCTCTAAATGTGTGTTTAGGGTGATAGCTGGTTTTGTGTAGTAGAGTGTGTGTGTCAGTTTCTTTAAAATATACTTTGGTGTCTAGTTGGTGTGTTTGTGAAAAATGTGGTCCTTTGTAAGTGGTGGTGTCTAAAAAGTTTACTTCGCTGTTATGTGTGGTGTATTTTACCTTTATGGACTGGTGGTGTGTGTTAAGTAACGAGATGAAATTTGTAAATTCCTCCATGCTATGTGTCCAAGTGCCCCAAATGTCATCTAGGTACCTGAAATAGTGAGTTGGTCTGTGTGGGCATCTGTGGAGGATTGTCTCTTCCCAATCGGCCATGTAGATGTTAGCATATGATGGCAAAGCGTTTCCCCATCGCTGTTCCTTTGGTTTGGAGGTAGAATTGGTTGTCGAATTCAAAGTCGTTTTTCGTTAAGCTGATTTCCAGGAGTTTGATCAGTTCCTCGTCTGGTCTGGTTGGATCCGGATTTAGATTTAGACATTTCCTGATAGCTGCAATGCCTGCGTTGGTCTCTATGTTTGTGTACAAGCTGTCTATATCTATTGTGAAGAGAAAAGCTGTTTCTGGTAGTTTGAGTGTTTTAATTTTTTCTATGAAGTCATATGTGTCTTTAAGGTAGCTAGTGTGTTTGGTGGATAGGGGTTTAAAAAGTGGTCTATGTATTCTGCAATTCTATATGATTCACTGTTGCAATCCGATACTATCGGTCTGCCTGGTGGTATGGTGTGTGGGATAGTCCATGTGTCTGGTGATTTGTGTATTTTTGGTAGCATGTAAAAATGCGTGCTCTGGGTGTGTCTGCCCCTTGAGATAGTGTGCTTGTTTTCTAGTAATTATTTTTTGGTCTGTTAGTGTTTGTATTATTCTATTAATTTCCTGAGCGGAATCAAGATAAATTGGTGCGTCTAATTTCCTGTAGTGTTCCAGATTATTTAGTTGTCTGTTGGCTTCAAAGATGTAGTCTTCTCTATCCATTATTACTATTGAACTGCCCTTGTCTGCTGGTTTGAAAATGATGTCGGTATGTTTTTGTAATTCCTTAAGTGCTATCCTTTCTGGTGCTGTTAGGTTGTCTTCTGTTTTGTAGTTACCTGGGTTAAGGCTGTGTATTGTTTTAGATCTTCAAGAATAATCTCTGTGATTTCCTGTGGAACTTGGTTGTTATTTGGTTCCCAGTTGGATTTGGGTAGGAAGGGTATGTGATTTGAGTCTTCTTCCTCTTCAAAGAAGGTTGCGATCTTTAGCCTCCTATGGTAATCTTGTGTTTCTGCTCGCAGTGTCTGCTTCTGTTTTGCTTTAGTTTGCGGTGTGGGTATGAAGGAGAGGCCTTTGCTCAAAAGGCTGTTTTGACTCTCTGTTGGTTTGAAGTTTTTACATAGATTGACTATGTTGGATGCCCCCTCCCTGGAGATGTTTGGGCTTGTGGGGTCTCCTAGTTTAAATGCTGGCACCAGTGCTGGAGCATATCTTTGGCTGTGTTGGTTGTCCAGTGGATGTTGTCTCCGCCTACTTGGAATTTCTCAGTTGGTAATAGCGGTATGTGTGGTAGGTTGGCTGAGATGAATCCATTTAGTTCTTCCAAGTTTCGTTGGGCCTGCATGTCTAGTGCTCGTGAGAAGTTCACCAGTGGCACTTTGATTTCTGCAGTTGGGAAGGTTGTCTTTGCTGACCTGTACATCCTTTGTAGGTTTTGATAGCTGTCTCTTTGACTTTCTGGTCCTTGTTGTTGATTCGAATGATAGGATCACTTTGGTCACTCCTCTATCTGTTTTGGCTTTGTCCAGAAGGTTGGCTGCATGTAGGAATTTTGCTCGGGGTAGCTTTCAATCTGTATTTGGCTCTGGGTGTGGTCCGGGATTCTGTGGAGGTTGGAGTCCCCAATGATGAGAATGTTCTTGTTAGTTTGCAGGCTCCAGTCTATGTTCTTTTGTCCGTGTTGATGTGTCTGTGAACCTGGTAGGTTCTCCTGGGCAGTGTTGCTGGACTGTTGCTGAGTCGTCGGTTCTCTGGTGGTGTCTGGGTAGGGGTGCGGTGTGGGTTAGGGTTAGAGGTGGGGGTGCAGCGGGGTATGGGTTGGGGATAGGCGTGCGGTTAGGGTTGCGGTTAGGTTTGGGTTTGGGGTTGGGGTTAGGGTTAGGGTTAGGGTTAGGGTTAGGGTTAGGGTTAGGGTTAGGGTTAGGGTTAGGGTTAGGGTTAGGGTTAGGGTTAGGATTAGGGTTAGGGTTTAGGGTTAGGGTTAGGTTTAGGGTTAGGGTTAGGGTTAGGGTCCGGGATAGGGTGGTGGTTGGGTGTAGGAGTCTGGTTGGAGTCGGAGGTGGGTTCAGAGGTTCCAGTAGGTGTGTTGAGCTGGCCAGCATATGTAAGGGCTTTGATGTACAGCCAGTCTTCATTTGTTTCTGTTGGTTGGTCTAAGGGGCTCCTCTGTCTGGTGTTGTTGTTTGGTTGCGATTGGTTGGTTGAGATCCTGGTTATCTCTTCTGAAATGTAGGTGGCCACATTGCTGGTGTGTGGTTTGTTGGGCCTCTGGGGTAGAGGTCTCTGGGGCAGAGGTTCATTGTCTGCCAGCACTGCGAAGGAGTTGTTGTTAAGGCTCGGCTGGGGTTGCTGGGTTGCTGGCAGTGGCTCCAGATTTTCTTGTGCTATTTGAAAAGCTGTCTCGAAGGTTGTCTGCTTGATCTTCTTTCTAAAATTCCTGTAGGCCCATGTTTTCGCCTTCTGAAATGGTTCCTGCCAGTTCCTGGTTGGTATTTTGTGCAGGTCTGTTTGTATTCTGGAGAGTGTATCTTCATAATGTATTTGCAGGATTTGAAGATTTGTGTGCATCCAATTTTAGCATTGGCTGCTAAGAGTTCTGCCGTGGCTGGAGTTGGCAGGGCTGGTTTGATGTAGAATTGTAAGTGGTGGGTTTGTTTCAGCATTCCTGGTGGTACTCTGTTGTTAATGATAGCTTCATTAACGTTGTCCAAATGGTGGATTGTTTGGATCATTCTGTAGAAAGTCTTTACTGGGTGTATGGAGGATTCCATCATGCTGAAAGGAA